>CAXIVM010001921.1:0-55460 GCA_964035705.1 Porites rus | reverse complement strand
CTACGGCCTGCAGCAGCAGCATCATCATCGTCGTCGTCGTCGTCGTCGTCGTGGTTGTCGTTGTTGTCGTCGTCATTGTGATGTTCATCCTCATCCGTTTCGTTTTCATCGTCATCATCGCACACTCTTACTGCGATTAGCCTGGACACGCAACCCGGCTGGCCATTCGTGAACATAGCTGCATGTGTTGAGAACTACGGTTTCTATGTATGTATGTATATATACACGGCAGGAAGTCGCTGTTTGAACATGAGTATCGTTGTGCATGGGTGAACAAATTGTCTCCTGGTTATATTCAATTCTCATTCATATTCACATGGACTATTGCATCTCAATGTTTGCTGTGCAAACACGAAATGCCCAACTCACTTATGTTTTTTGTTTTTACTGTTTTTTTGGTGTTGGTAAGCAACGATAAGATAGCAACATCCAGGGGCAAAAGTTTGCCGGCAATTCTGGAATTTATTGAAAGGAGTAGGCCGAGTAGGCCTGAGGAGCACATACAATCACATGATGCATAAATCTGAATAATTCTCTGTAGCCTTTGGCACATGGGTCGCTGGGCATTCCCGCACTGGGTCGCTGACCCAGCCAGGTATTGGTCGCGAGTGGCGGCCTCAAAACAGGACAGCAAGTCCCACACCTTTTGGGCAAAACCGGGTCAATGCATTGGAAGTCGTGCCGGCTTACTCACAGTGAACACAATTGAGGAACTTCTAGTAATTTGTTGGTGTCGTTTTTCAATGAGACCGTGCATTAACAGCAGGTCCGTTGTTGAACTGTTACTGGGGGTGGGAGATTTCTAATCAATGCATGTCAATGGTGGGATGCTCTCCACTGCAGGTTGCACAGGATGTTTTTCCTTTTTCTAGCTGATATTGAAGCTGAATGAACAATCATGCACCACTTGGGTTGCGGAAAAACTGAAAAAGACTCCCCCGGCGTTTTTTTTCTGTATACAACCTCACCGGATCGCTAGCATCGGATGGCTACAATACGCGGTGGGATTCGCCAGATTGACAAGTGAGCAATTAAACGGGTATGGACCAAGCATCGGGCGCCATGCGAATCCACGGGTGGAAGGACACATCGTTTAGTCAAAGATTTTTTTCGTTCCTGGATTTGGTGGACATACAACGTGTCCTACACGTTAGCACGAAGGAATCAAGAAAGAGAGACAAGGTTTTACTATAGCAGAGTCTGGATATTTTTGGTACCATTTCGCACTTGCTGTTTCGAAAGCTATTGGCAACCTGCAAGGTCTCGGATACAGTGTTCGCAACATCATGAGCGGAGTGCTTGGGTCATTGCCGCAGTTCTATTCCTGTTAGCTGGCAGGCAGTTTTTCAGACCATTTCAGACATGCAACCACACTGGGTGACCTGGGTGCATGCGGCAAACATCCGCAAACTCATCAAAGGTGTGAAGGGGTAGAGTCGGGTAGAGACGCATGCAGGGCTGACACTTGACTTCGCGAATCAAACAAAGTAGGGTGGGGCACCTCCAGGACCGAAACGTGGTTTGGTGCAGATCTCACCATAACCCACCCAGGACCTGGAATCACATTTTTGAGCGACCAAAAACATGGAAGCTTCCCCTCAGCACACTAAAGGCAAAGAAGGCTCGGTGGCCAGTGGCCAGATGTGTTTGTTTTGCATGAGGGAAGGTGCTGCAGCAGTTTTTTGTTTGTGGTTCTGTGGTTTCATGATGACATGGAGCAACGTGAAGTGAGACTGAGCTATGCCGAAGCTCAGTCCTGCCCATGCCACGCGTGTGCTGCGGCGACAAGGTGCCAAAGCGGTGACAAGCTTGCAAGAGACTTGGCTCAAATCGGGGCTGCAAACCCGATTTGCCCGAGCATGTTGGTTTCAGACGTTTATTGAAGAGGCCGAGCTTTCCGTGTTGATTTCGAAGGGTTTTTGGCGGCCGCACTCACCGGCAATGACAAGTGATGGGCTACCTAGCTGCGGATGCACAGCATCTCAAGTTTGGGCATCGGCCACCAATCATCAACATTCCACTTGATTCACCCAGGAGATGATCAGCCAACATTTGGAGGCTGGGCAACACCTGCTGACTCAAGTGACTGGGCAGGCTTTGAGCCTTGTCAGGAACGGTTGTTGCCCAGCAAGAGGACCAAATACAATGATTGGACGGTTCGTGGACTGACTGTGGTGTCATTCTATGCATCGATGTAAGGAACCTGCTTAAGTACAACAAGAGAGGATACTATAGGACCGCCGAACCGTAACCTGCTGAGTAGTGAAGACGGAGGCAAATGTGCTGCACTTCAATGCAAGCTTGGCCGCCCTGGGGCAAGCTGGAGACTGGCAAGCAGCTATGCACTGCCTCGGGTTGATGGAATCCTTCCAAGTGAAAAAGGACAGCGATGCTGCTCGGGTGGGGCTCGAATATAGTTCGGCTCAGCCTTTCGCCAAGCAGACAAGAACTACCCACAAACGCAGGGAGGACTCTACGTCATGCCTCACATCAACGCAGTGGACCCAAACCCACCCTAAATTTGTGCAATGTCATGGGCCCTCCATCAAGGAATAATTTGCTGGGGGTCCCTGTGCCAGGGGGGTGGGGGTCACCTCAGATTAATAGTCATAACTAACCTCGACACTAAGGAATAATTTGAACATGAGATGTACCAGTGACCATGAAATAATTGTGCCAGAGATGTGCCAGTTACCATGGAATAATTTTTACAAAGACTGGCCACGAGCTGCGTTGTGCCTGAGATGTGTGTGTATCCACGAGAGATACTGGCTCAATCAATCACACTTCAATTATGTATACATGAAGAAAAGGCCTTGACCTCCACCTCACTCAGGTTTCATGTGCACAGGTAACATCAGGTAACACATCCTGTCAGGAGTGCATAGATCAAACTGCTTTGACTACAAGGCTCAGGTATATTTACACTTTCCAGGTCGACATCACTCACATCGACTCTGAGTTAATTATTCCTGGGTACCTGGAGGTGGCAAGGACCCAGGAATAGTAGTTCTTTTGCTTGGAGAGATGGGTGGGGCAGACGGACCTCCACCTCACTCAGGTTTCATGTATACAGGTAACACATCCTGTCAGGAGTGCATAGATCAAACTGCTTTGAGTGCAAGGCTCAAGTATAATATTCACACTTTCCAGGTCCACATCACTCGCATCGACTGCGAGTTAATTATTCCTGGGTACATGGAGGTGGCAGGCACCCAGGAATAATTAGTATTGAGACCACATGGTGGAAAGGAAGGTGTTTCCAACAACTTCCAACAATCACTTTCAACATTTTCTAGAAACTTCCAACATCCACTTCCAACATCTCTTCAACAACTTCCAACAACAACTTCCAACATCCGAATTTACACTCGACAGCTGAAATTATTCCTCCTTTACCCCAGTACCCTGGAATATGTACCCCTACCCCAGAATAAATGTTTATTATTCCAGGGTGACACCAACGTGGTCACTTTGTAAGGGAGCCCCCATGCAGTGTCTTTTGTTGGTGTGGGCAATCCCAAGAAGGATTTGCCATGTTCGGTGTTGTTTTTTGGCCGTTGAGAGCGAGGTGAAACCAATACTTGTTCTCCTACTTGTTTGCGCAGCGACAAGTATCAGACAACAAGTATCAGACACCGTAACGGCTCGGTTTGATGGAACAGACTTCAAAAGCAAAGCAGGCTGCAGTAGTCTAAGACTTGTTTTTGGTACCAATTTCGCATGTCAAGGACACCTTCACATACAACACCTCAATGACGCATCTCAGCTGCCAGACAGTTGGTTTTGATGTTTGGTTGAACCTGGACCTACTGTGGATCTATACCTGACTGTAGTCCAATTTCAAGACTAGTTTGTGGGGGCTCCCGTTCCCAAGGCTTTGTACGAGGGCATCTCAGTTGAAGAAATCCTTGGCGCTCTACCGGGAGATGAGCTTTTCGGAGGTGCACAAGGACCGCTACACCTATAGTGCAACAATTAAAGTCTGTGAGCAAATGAGGCAGTGGCCCTTGGCCTTATGTGCCTTGTCTCATCGATCAATTTGTCCGGTCAGGTGCAGCCGGAAAACCCGAAACGTCGCCTATTGATGCCGCCCTCCAGGGGCCAGGGGGTCTTGAAAATATGCCTCGTGCCTTGTGCTTTCATTCAGGGCTATTTCAGAAAGCTGGATCCCTCCTTTTTAGCATTCCCCTGCACATTGACTCCAAAGATAAGAAAACGCAACCTCACCCTTCTATGTTTTCCAGTTTACTTTTCGACACTTCAGTCGCTCCCCGCAACCTCCCGGTTCCCAGTGTCAATCGCGCACCGTCCCGGACTTGTTCCCACTGTTCCTCTCGCGCACCGTCCCCACGCGTCCGAGGTTTGATGGACGACATGCGGCTCCGTAGCGTCAGCCGAGACTTGGGACGCGACTCGAAACGACCCGTCGACGGGGCGACCGAAGAGACGACCGGTCAACGACGTGAGACGACGAATCCAACCGTCCGGGACCTGATCAGTCCGTTCTAGCGACAAAAAGGGAGAGATGCAAGAATGATGCTCCATAAACGCACCAGCAACATGCATTACAGTAGATTGTAGGATTCTAGTCATATGAGCAAGAACAGGTCAACTATAGGACATTCCCAAAAACGCCAGCCTTGCAGCCAATCTTGTTTATCCTTCCTTCTTTTGATTGGACCAACGTCATGGGACTAGATCCAACACCCACCCGGGGCCATCCAAGGAGATGAAATCATTTACAATGCATTCATTTCCTGCGCGCGGGAGCGATGGGACGTTGCCTTGGAGTTTTTTGATGGCATGAGCAAGAGGAAACTCAGGAGTGAGTTGGGGAGAGCGGCGGTTCGGGCCTACATGCTGAAACTGTTTGGGGTACCATCCGGCACCCGTGTGGGGGCAGTATTTGTGTAGAAGCGATCCTAGTATCAAGCGGGCAGCTCTCCATGCAGATCTTGGCTGACCATAAGGCAGTTATTTTGTTCAATCCCTTGTTCTCGTTTGCCGAGTGCAGATGAGAAACGCCACTCCAAGCCGAGCGACAGGAAGGATGTCGTCAGCTACAATTCTGCCATCAGCGCCCTGGAGCGGGGTGCACGTTGGCAAGAAGCCTTGGAACTGTTTCGGGCAGCTTGGACGAAGCTCTCTAAAGAAAAACACGTAAACACACAATACAGGTTATATATTATACAAGGAGGTTTGACATGGGTCATGGTATGTCAAGATCTTTGGCAGAGGACACATGTTCTTCCTCTCGGCAGAGTTTGGGTAGCCAGATTTTAGACCAGCTGTCAAAAGCCTTTTGTACATGGATAGGTTTGTAGGATGCGCAGCAACCAGACGCACCTAGGGCCAGCTAGGGGTTCAAGCCGGCAAGTTTTCCCTGGTTTCATCATACGTTTCATCATACCTCACTTACATACCAGTACCCCAGAAACGTGTCAGGTCTAGGAGCCTTGTTCGGTTCATGTCAAGCTTCCCAAGCCGCCCAGTAGCGTTTGAAACATGCCACAAGGATCTAAATGTCCAGGAGGTCCTGAAGACTAAGATCACCTACAGTTCGACGATTAGCGCTTTGGGAAAGGGCTACCAATGGGCCTTGGGCCTGCAACTCCTCGCAGAGATGCAAGGAGCTGTGTGGGCGGAAGATGATCTCATCGCGCGTTTTGGTAGGTGAAGACCCACTTGATGTAAGAGGACCCTCATACAAACAGATTTAGCATACATATATATAGATAGCATAGACTCCTTTTGCATACCCCGGAGTAGAGGCCATGTCCTCATGTTTGTTTCTTGCAAATGGCTCACATTTACGACACTGGCTTGCGGCTGCGAAACACCCATGCCCAGCATTTGCAGCATCTACGCGTGTGTCTTCGATATGTTTTTGTTTAATCGATGGAGAGGTGGAATCCATGACTCCATGACTCCATAGGTGCATCCATGACTCCATGACTCTGGAGTTCGAGGTTGGGGGATGTTTCGGCCCAGCACCCTTAAGCGGGGCTCACAGGAGCCCAGCTTCAGCACAGCATCGCTTGGAATGCGGCGATGAGTGCCTGCGAGAAGGGCGGGCAGTGGCATAGGGCCATTCACTTGCTGATGGCCTTGAAACCTAACGAGAGAGACACTTGGTTAGCTATGGTTAGCTATAGGTGTTGTTTTTGTTGTGATGATGTTTGCTGTTTGTTGGCAGCTGACAGGCTGAGAAGTGCGGCAGCGGATGCTGTACAATAGATGTTTTGCACATTCCTGAGGCCATCAATCCTTTTTTCATTATGACAACTCAAAGTCGATTTGGGTGCGACGCGACCGGCCAAAACGTTCCGCCACGGTTCGTCTTGATTTTTGGCGAATGCCAAAACGTGGACAAGATCCTTTTGCACCTCCTGCAGACTCAATTGACATCAATTGTAAATCCCTCGTTTTTGTTGAACAAACTGGACAACTGCTAGCATAGCCCTGCGACAGGGTACCAATGGCCGACCCGGCAATTGAATTGATTATGTCCAGCAGCCTGTTCGGTGGTTCTTGCTGCAGATCCATTCTGAAATTCAATGAATTAGTATAAATTACGAAGCGCTTTTCGGTAAAAGCCGCCACGGATGATGTGCAATCAGTGACTGATCAACTTGCAGGATCCAGGAGGTCTACGCTTCATGCGGTGCCGGGTTGGCGCCGGATGCTACAGAGTGGGCCCAGACGTGGAGAGGGCAAAGTGCGGCTTCCTCAACCTTCCAATATTTGGTCCTTAATGCTTATAACTTATATCTCTCTCTCTCTCTATATATTACATATATATAACACCCAGATTGACGCCCGACTGATCGCTTTCACCAGGGCGGCCATTTCAGGTGTCGTCTAGATCGAGAGGGCCCCTTCCATTGCACACCCATGGGACGATGCAGGTGTGTAGTGATTGTTTCCTGCATATTCATGCAGGCATGTGTTTCCTTGCGGCATCCCAGGATAACTATTCCTACAATATCGCGATGGCAGCCTGCGCAGGTGCGCGGAAATGGGTGGTGGCTGTCAGTTTGTTGCAGCTGATGATGGAGACGCCCCACCTGCAACCTGATTCTTTCTCATACTGCGCGGTCATCTCCGCATGTGGGCATGCTCGACACTGGGCTCGTGCACTCGAGTTCTTTCAAGCAGCCGAGCGAGGTCACCTGGCAGGCGGCATGGGCAAGCCTGCATCATATATATAAACTATAAACCACACTCTTATATACTCATGTAGACACGGACAGTAAGTTCTGCACAACGAGGGCGTCATAAGACGGACATACTCAAAAGCAGGACGTTCGATTTGCGTATATTTATATAAGCTTCTTCAGCAGCACCATTCAAAGGATGTTTATTGGATGGGAAGCACATAGTCACATGATAGAGAAAGTCTGCAAAACCGCATTTCCACCAATGTGGTGATGCGCTTGGACCTTGTTTGTGTGGTAGTATGACCATGTGGGTAACCAACGGCAGGGCGGGTGATCTTCAACGAGATTTTGGATGTGCTCGAAGAAGAGCCGATGGCTTCAGGCATTTTCCAGCTGGCGCGCCAGAAGAACCCTAGTTGCAAGATGTTGCAAGTCCCGAGAATTGCTTCTTTTGGCTGACGGCCTTCTCCCCGAGAGTGTGACCGTTTTGGCGTTACGTCGCATAGTGTCGCCATGAATCCTTGTGGGGCCTACTGAAAGAGACACCAAAATGGTCCCATGCTTCGATCGCGGAAGCAACATTGCTTAAGCGCAGGAAAAGCTAGGTTCTTGAAGGCGATCAGTGATGATCAGTGGTAACAAGAAGGTGATACATTCAGCAAGCTTCCCTACTTGAAGAAGTGTGATCCAAGACCAATGGAATTAAAGCTAAGAGAGTGTACCTGTCGAAATCCTTCACAGGTCTCCCAGCTTCCGTTTGCGTTGGTCTCATCACAACATCACTCACCCTTCCAGAAGCTTGGGTTGGAAGTCGGCGTGTGGTAGATCAGAAGGTCCCTTCATGATATTGCCAACCAATGAGCCTCAAATCACACAAGAAGTCTCCAACCCACCTAAATTGGGACTTTGCATCGCGGGCGGGACATGAGTCTTGCTTTCCCACGGGTCAAGACTCATCAAAACCAACCTGAACCGCGACACTTGTGAGCACTGGTGAACACTCATAGGTGCACAGATAGATGTGAATAGGGGTCCTGATTTCATGCTCCTCTTGAGGAACCTTTACCCTGGGCTCCTTCACAACTTGGGCCACTTGGACCTCCACGACTTGTCGCCGGGCGCTGCCGTGGCGGCGCTACGCTGGTGGCTCACAGACGCCCGCCCTGGACGGCACGAGCTGGTGGTGGGCCAGGGAAACAGCCGGAAGCCGTGGCGGGATGCCGATTTGAAGAGTGCCTTTGAGCAAATAGGCTGGTGGGAATCTTTTTGGGGTGGGGGTGGAGTCAAAATTAAAAGGAGCAAAAGAGACCAAAAGGGCGTTTGGTTTCCAAAGGAGAGTTTGGCACCTGCCCGAGCCACTTTTTTTATGTTTTTGTTTTTGCGTTTTGATGCCTGCCTGACCCGAAAAGAGGCAATTCTGCTGGTTTGACCTCGTTTGATCCAGCTCTGCAGGTCTATTTTCAGAAGGTAGTAAGCACTTGCTTTTACTCTTGGGGTGTTGTTTTTTCTTTTGTTCTATCATCTTCTATCGGCCCGAGAAAATGTGTCTTTACCCAATGGGTGATAGATGAACCATGATACACCCCATGTGCATTTAGGGAAGCATGGCCGCTTTAGTAACTCCAATGAATTCTGAAGTGCATTTCCAAGTAGGCAAGCTCAAGAACAAATTGGTTTGCCCGTCAGGTTAGTGCTAAGACACCCACCTTTAGTTCAGGTAAGTTGGTAGGCCCCACCAGACATCACGATACGACAGCATCGAGACAAACAGATTTAGCACAATCTACCTGTATGATAATGAGTATAAGGAGGATCTACTTGCCAGAACTGCCCTTTTCATGGCATGAGGCTTCTTTAGACCACATCTCTAATTCAGTGTTAGGTTTCAGATTTCGGGTGGAAGGAGACTGTCTCCATTGGTAAGCTGTGAAGTTAGGTCGACCCATAGGAACCAGACAAGCTTGGAGTTCGCTGACCCACTGCGAGGTGATGCTTGGGGTTGCAGACCTGACTCAAACAGGAGCAAAAGACCACCCCTTGATTACATAGCAACAATGAGCCAAGAAAGGTGTCATGATGCGTTGTGTCTTTAACTGTCCACCCTAAGCTCATCCCCTTAACTGCAGGGGTGGGGTGTTGGCCCGCCTGTCCGCCTAGTGACTAGTGTTCCACCCGGGGATTGAACCCGGGTCAGACGCATCAGGGAAGACCATGCGGGCTCTCAGGGTGTCATAGTTCTTTGGAGTGCAAAGATGTTTTGCAGCCCAGTGATTCTTCAAATCTGAGTTGCTAGCTGTGTGACTTGTTTCCAAGCTGCCTTGGCGGGATGTGCGCAGCTCAGTTGCTCTTCGGATGCGAAGATCGCCTTCCTTTCAGAAGGCCATGCCAACTTCCACATCGGCACACACACAGGAAAATCAATAGAAAAACAGCATGATTGAGCTGTAATCCCTTCCACCTATGTTGGCAGTTTTGTAATTAGCGTTTTTAAAGGGCAGTACGGCAGTACTTTAAAAACACATATAAACCGTATTTAGGGGGTTCCGACATGACTTGTTTCTAATTGGTGTACGTTTTCAAACAGGTAATGACAGCCAGACCCACCCAGGTGCAGTTCTGAAAGCTTTGCGGAAGCTGCAGATCAAGGTCCTCCAGTCGCCCAACCCTGGACGTATCCAGGTCGAGTTGCCAACCTCGGGAAGAGCGGTCGGAAGGAGAAAAGCGCAATGGGAACAGGGGGGTCATGCTGTCACTGCGCAGCAGCATAAGCAGATGTGTGAACTGGTCCGCAGACTGGCAGAGGAAGTCACCAATTGTTAATTAGTGTATTAATATTACAAGTTACTCATACCATCTCAATCCATCTCATACATTCTCAAAACATGGTTAAGATCAGGCAATCAATCAACATTTGGTACGGTAAAAGGATCTCAGCTGGAGTTCGATTCCAGACTCTCATGGGTGAAACCGCAACGATTTCCGCAATGCTACCGGCGACGTCTCCGCGGAGACGTCCCAGGTGACACCGGGGAACGTGGTCCGGGAGCCCGGTCCGGGAGAGGAGATCGCCGGTCCGACGTTTGTGCCGCCGTAAAACCGTCCATCCAGGACCCACTGAAATGAGGTCCGTTGGTGACCTACTGAGTGTTGTCATTCCTTAACTGTTCACCTCAAAAAAACGGGTGAAGCTCATTGAAGCTCCTGACTCGATCATCTTGTTCGAGTCATAAACACGTGCAATTGCTGGTGTGGACATCCAGTTTACCGTACCCGGAACTGGTGGCACTGAGCAACCTACAGTATGTATCGGTGAGCACATCCTGTAGCTGGGACGAGGGTACGTCACCAGCACGTAGGGTGCACAAATCAGGCCACCATTGTGGACAAGATCACGGGCAGGTGCCGCCAGTGGGAGCTACTTGGTGTCAAAATTGGAATGATTTGGTGTGTTGGGATTTGGGATTTGGGTCAATACTCCTTAAATTGAGTCCAGTGATCCTGGACCAAATGGAATATGGAACATTCCATTGCTTGGTTTCTTACAGTCTGTCGGAACTTGACATGCACATGGTTTGTTTAAGATTTTTGCTGGGTGCACCGGTGAAGCTGCTTTCTTGTAGAATTGTGCAATGCAAATTTACCACCGATTCATCTCCGCAACAAGCGTTTGAGCCTCAACTCGTTAGTCCTTCGACCGTCTGAGTCCTGAAACAGCCCCTGACTTGGTAAAATTGGAGTGTCAAAAGGCCGGAATCCTGGATTTTTTGGGAAGGGTCAATGAATTGCCTATTGCCTATATTTGCCTATTGCCTTTGCGGTACTATTCTAATGTCCATGTTTCTGCAGAAATTTGTGGACCTTCCAAGATGACCATGTTCCTCTTCAAACCGGTTTTGGGGATCCATGTCTGGGGTTTAATCATTCCTGCTCCCTACTTGGAACGACCACATGTGATACAAGGCCTGAAATATGTTGTCAACAAGCCTGATGAGCAGAGATAGGAGATAGATAGAGTTTCGCATCTACAGTAGCAACCCGACCAGCCAAAGGTGTTCCTTGGATGGTCCAAGCGACCGAAGGGCTTGTTCACTAGCTTCGAGGCTTTTGAAATGAGATCTTCAGATCTCCATTTCTTGGCCCCTGGAAGCACCCCACTCCGTTGGGTCGGCATTGGCCAACCGCCCAAACGCTCTCCCAGCGCCCAGGAACGCGAAGAGCAAGTTTGATTGGTTGGCGACCTCGGCGGATGAGCCGGTCAGTGACCGACTGACCGAGTTTTTTTCAGGGGAGCGACTGGTGGTTTCAGAGATCCTAGATGTTCAACCTTTACTTGGGATGATGGAACCCACTGCCTAAGCACATGAGTTGAAAGCAAGCCAGCTCAAACATGGGTGGCAGTGGAACTTGGGATGCTTGCTGTGTAGGCAATGTGCTGGGTCCAGTTGGGGCCCATTGACCACCGTCATGTTAGAGGACCCATGGCCACCTTCGGAATCAGGGGCAGATACCTCAATCCTTGACCGGGCATTCACATGCAGTTGATGTTGCTGTTTTTTGCTAGCAGCTCGCTGGAATGCATGCGGAACCTTGAACTCCTCTTCTTCCCACCAGGCGGTGTGAGATGCCAAACCGGCAGGCCGACAATCAGTTGCGCCAAGGATTTGGAGTAAGGGCGCTTGGTCACCCCATCCTGCTTTGCGGAGGGTGGGTAGGCCAAACCAGAGGCTCGGCCATTCTTTCAGGCATTCAAGTGGCCAGGATTTTTTGGGGAGCATCAACTTTGCATAGAAGGTGCCGGTGATCCGTTCTGAGATGTTCTTGGATTCTGGATTCTGGACCTCAGGACTGCTTGTAATGACTTTTTGCATTTTCCACCCTGGTTTCGGCTCAGATCTCGATAGCGAATCTCCATGCCATGGTGTCATGGATGCCCAAAGTAGCTGCAGTGCCGCGGGCTCTGCAAGCCCGGGCTACGGCACCCGGGCTACGAATTCATTCGACTCAAGCAAGCTTCGGGGCCGAGCTTTGTGGAGAAGCTTCGGGCAGGTTTGGAATCGTAAGGGCCGGCTGTGATCCTTAATGGGAAGGGAAAGGGATCACCCACTTCAACATTAGCCTGGGAATCCGTGGGCTTGGTTACACTGGCGTTGAGGCCCAGAGGGATGTGGTGCCGAAGTTGCACGAAGCAGGGCAGGGTCACCAACGAAATTTCTTTGCAAAGCAGTTTGGCACAACCTTGTACAGGTTCATGATTCTATCTCGCGTACTAGCTGCCCCTAGGATCCCAACAAGAAAGCATTGTGACACTGTGACACTAGAGTCACCAGAGCCAAGCCACTGGGTGCTTTCTGAAAAAGTTGCCACTGCCCCTTGACTTGTTTGCTTGCCGCTTTGGGCCTTCAGTGGTGGCACCAAAAAGTGTTTTTGTATGATTCTTTAGTGAAAACAAGTGTTTTTGTATGATGTTTGTCTAAAATACAATGTTTCAACTGTTTTGGTGCCTTTTTGCATCGTTATGCGCAGTTTTGTTGTTTTGCGTGTTGTGGGGAATATGTAAGTGTTGTTTTTCCTCCTTTCGCCCAAAAAAACATGCCGCGCTTCAAAATCCTTGATTCCACCGATTGGCCTCAGAACGATGCATATCTTCAAAATATGCAGACATAGCAGGAAGAGGTATACAGGTCTTCTGACATAGTCGGAGTATATAGGTCCGCTGTATATAGTGACACGTGGGGTTTTGGAAAGCATCTCCCAGTCCTGGTCAGAAACAGGGACAACTGGGGCATACGGAATTGTCGGGCGCCCAACCCACGACTTTTCTTATGCCCAAGGTATACGCTGCCTATAGGCACACAGATTACAGGAGTATTAATGGTGGTTTATTTTTTATTTCAAGTATGCTCAATGATATTGAATTGAATGTTTTTTACACAATCCTTTCTTCTTTGATTCTTCCTGCCTGCAGAAGCCTCCGACTACAGGCACCTTAGTGTCTGGTAGCGGCTTGCCAGACCTCACCGAGCATCTCAAAGCCAATGGTATCTACGAGGCCTCTTGATCCGACCATCGGCGCCGTCCACGCCCGGCGGGTCCGAGCCGCTCCAGCGTTAGATCTCCACGAGTTTCTCTTCATTGCTCATCCAAGTCTCTGGTGTTTCATTGTGTGTGTTGTCAGGTGTTGTCAGGTGTTTATGTTTAAACATTTTGTAAGTTAATCAGGCTAATCAGGCACTGATCTTCACCAAGTGGGCATCCTTGATGGGAAGGGGCTTGGGGCTGTCCGAAATGTAGGCTCCCCCCTCAAACTCATTTTGTTTGATCTATTTTGTTCTTTTTCCAGTAAGTTTGGACTACATCCTATATTGGAGCCATATACCCAGAAATGCATTAGCTGCTTCTCAATATGTGTCATTTTGCGAAAGAACGGCCTTCTTCGGCCTTTTCCGAGTCTCCATTCGTTTTCTTGCTTTCTCCAGGAGTACCTGGCCTACCGGCGCGGGTATTTGGAGTGGCGCAGGGGCAGCGCAGTGGGAGCGCAAGGGGAACTCACAGCTGATGCGTTGGAGCAACAAACGCTGATGGATTCCGGTGTTTTGGCCAATTCGGGCGGTTAAAAGGTGGAGGGTTTGAAGAAAATAACATTGAAGGGACCTCTAGAGGTGCACCTAACCAATCCCAGACACCGTTTAAAACCAATGCATGTTAATGTGATTTTGTTGGGGCAATTCCTTGGTTCATCGTTGGAGGCTCACCCTGAACCGAACATTTTTGGTGAGAGGATGAGGATGGGCTGCGGCTAAATTTTGAAAGTAAGAATGCACCGAGACATTACCTTTTGGGGGGGTGGGACATGGGGGCCCAACCTCATGTGTGCCTTTCCTAGAAACGTCGTGCTTGTACAAACCGTTAGGCCACTGAACAGCTTCACTCACCTTTGCCCTTCCTTCATTATATAGTTAGATATTCATGTGAATTTGGAAGATCACCCCTCACATCCACTCACCCTCCATCCCTGCACAAAACGAAGGGCTAGGGATGGGAGCCACACCTGAGACTCTCAAATCTGTAATCATTCAGAGCACACGCGGCCGCGCTCGGCTGCGCCTCTTGGAGATCACACGCGGAAAACCGCGCTCCAAAACGCCTGCGCTTGAGGCTTCGAATATTGGTATCCCACTGCCTCCATTTTTCAGATGCGGTTCACCATTGCATATTGGATCTCAGCCACCTGGGCTTGGAAAACGGTAGCAACGGATGGACGAAGCGTTTGGTTCCTCACGGCGGGCGGAATGTGGGCCTAGAGAGGGGAGAAAGAGGACAGCAACAATCGAATCATGGATTCACCCCATCGAGGAGGTTATGTTTAGTTGTTTGTTATACTTTTTAGATATTGTTCTTTTGGATGATTGGTTTCTAGTTTCTTTTTCTTCCAATGGGAATGATGTCATTACCCACCCAACTGCAACTCTTGTCGCAGATGGAACTGGGTACCACGGCTTGTTCCAAAAAGGTGTTGAACATCCTTGAGCTAGTAACAATGTTAGCTACTAGGGGCTCCTGGCCTTACTACTAGGAGCAATGTTCGCTACTAGTAACAATAAAGCCTTCTGTTTATGAGCTCACATAATGTTGCTCCTGATTCCAGAAAACCAACCCTGCAGCTGGCCCTCTACAAGCCCTCCACGTGGCTTAAAAGCTGGGTGTTCCTGAACCGAAGGGTAGATGACAGTTCCTTCCGTCCACATGGAGATTTGATGACAATCCAATTTGCTGGGCGGATCATGTTTGTTGTTGGGAGGGTAAAAGCATGTAGAAACTCACTGTGATCAGAAACTTGTTGGAATCGGTTTCGAAGAGTATCTGTAGACAAAAGGTGTCCAAGATGACCTACCCTCCCTTTTCAATCATCATGGAAGTGGAGTGGTAAACCAGCTCTTTGGTATTCAGAATATGGTCAGCCGAACTCAGGGCCTAAGGGGCCATCCCATCCACTTCCATGATTCATGATTAGTTCAAGGAGATTAACTTATTTACACCTCGCAGCTCAGAGCTTCACAGCTGGGGGAGATCCATGATTTCCCTTTAAACAGGGAGCCGAGCAGCAGGTCTTCCAACCACTACTTGGCTGGTTAAAACGATTCATGCACCATTATCATGACTAGGCCATCATTCCCAGAACGTCCCAGAAACACAAGGAAGAGGCAGACTCCCCGATCCAAGACAGCAAGCTCACTAGTGCTTCAGTGTTCTTCTTCCATTTGGGGGTGAAAAGCCGCTGCCCAACCCAACTTGATGGGAGATGTTCCAAGATGTTCCAAGCAAGTTCTGGAGGTCAGCGCGTCCTTGGAGATGTACTCAAGGGGAAGAATGATTTGGCCAGGTGTGGAGTGTAAAACCAGACTTGGTTGAGCCAAAACCCATCAAGACCTGGGAGGCCCCCTTGGAACGGTGTCAACACCCGTTCCCCCGTGGCTCATTTGTGCTTTCAAGGTCATGTTTTTGCTTGGTTCCATCTTCTTCTGCGTCAATGCCTGCAATCGCATGCTACATAGCTACGGTGGTCGCGTGGTGATGGTTTGGCCGACACTTGGGCGCAAAAGTATGCAAAAGTCAGGTACCTGAAGGAGAGTAGAAATGACACATGATGTGTGGATATGTGTGGATATGATAGTATAGCGCGTGAGATTCCGAAAGCTCCACACATATTTGCACATCATGTGTCATTTCTACTCTCCTTCAGGTACCTGACTTTTGCACAATAGAATCCGCCTCAACCTTTTGGCTTCCAGCATCCTTTAGGGGGTGGTCGCATCATCGACCGAAGTTGCTGGGTGGGGAGCAAGGGATCACAACCAAGTGGTCCTACGCTTCTCCATTTTGTAAGCCGCCTGTTGTAGCAAGGGCATGCAAGAGGGAACATGCTTTGGAATGCAATCTTTAGAACATACAGATCACCTACCCAACAACCCTCGGCATAGGTCCGACTTGGTGGCTCTTGTGTATACATTCTGGCAATCGCACGTGCAAAGGTTCGTTTATTAGTGAGCGTAGCTTAACCATGCTTGCCCCATAGATGAACATATCCTGAGACCAATTCCCAAACGCAGACAATCAATCTCATTGAACTCATTTCCTGAGAACCGACATGAACCGAGTATCATGTTTTGACAATGTATCGTTGTTCAGACACTCCTTTGTGTTTTTGCAAGTAGAACCGCATGTTTTTGCCTTCTTAGGAATCTCTTCGGGGCATGCTGCTATATTGCTGGCTGTCCTTGGATGCACTGGCCAAACTGCAAAACGAAGCCTCACATTTGTCATTGTTGTGTATAATATTGTGCAGAAGTATGACACGTGCGAACCTTGTCGGGTTGAGAGGAGTCTGACATAAATAGTCATGGGTTTGTTCTGCTCATTTAAGAAGACATTCATCCACCCACCAAGCACACCAATCCTCAAGCAGATCTCCGTAAGCAGCTCATGTTGTGCCAATTGTTTTTTACTGTTCACTGTCCTGGCTGATCCCAGCGCCACGCTGGCGGTGGATTCCCATGCGCCAGCGTGGCGGCGGAGGATGTGTGCAACCCCTTCGCCCTTCCCCGGAAAACGAGAGCCGAAGAGATTGAACACGAAAAGACTGGTTTTGGAGTGAGATTTGGAGTGCACTGGGCCCGCAATCCCATTGTTTTGTTTAGGATTGGCGTCTTCAGGGGCCCATTTCAAGTTCTGTGTCAGTTGTTGGAGAGGCTCGGGTTTGTTGCTTCATGTTGCTTCGCATTTGAGTTCCGAGGCTATTTGATGTATTTGCAGCTCATCAACCTGCCAACGCGAAGGGCCGCTCAACCAGATAAACTCGAGTCCTTGTCCTTGTTCCATTGGAAAACCATATTTGGGGAGTTAAAGCAACGTGTTGTCTCCCCAGTATACGATGTATCGACTTCGGAAAGGAAACGAGCAAAGACAAGGGCACCCATTGGTAACCATTTCTATTCTCAAACAGATGCCCCATGGAACTCCCAGAGCGACCAGCTTGGGATCGCTGAACTCGCCTCCAAGATACTCGGAAGTCGCACATCATGCATGGTCACCCATGCTCCAGCACCAATATATGTTCATGGGTCATCCAATAAACATGGTTGGAAAAGCATGTTCTCCGGTCAATCCTTCGTGCCGAATTGTGGCGGCCAATCCAGCACTCGTTGGCGCCGCTCGCTCGTGACTCACCGAGCCAAGGTGGACTCCTTAAGGATCTTCTGTCCGGACTGGTCCAAGATCGGCGAACGCGTGAGCTCCCCTGCCAGCGTGGCCGGGCGGAAGGAAAAGGACGGAGGACGGGCGGAAAGACAGCTGGGCGAGTGCAACAGAAACACCCGAGAACCACACATGCAATATGTTGTATACATTTGTATACAGCATGTCCTACAGACTATATATTGTGTTGTAATATACAATATATGTATAACCATTTCCCCTGAACGCCGCAGTGTTGGAGATTCTCTCCGGTTGTCCAAGAGTGGAAGCAGTGGCACCGCACCAGCACACACAAAGGTTGCCCTCATCCATCAAGGCCAAGCTGCCGCATCAACGGGTGGAAGACCTGCAAATCGCTTGCAGTCGTTTGGTTTATCCCGGAATCCCTATTTCCATTTCTATCCCCTCAAGTGGACTTCCAGCAGTACCTCCTGGCGTAACTCGTCCGTCGGAACGAACTTCTCCCGTTCGGATTGTGGGGTGTCATCGAAATGGATGGAGAACTTTGCCAAGTGGCATCAAAATCGCTGGTGATGTTCGACACAGACTAGGCAGTTCTAGGTTTTCGCCCTCAGCATCCCTGTAGGTATCACACAGCTGTTGCTGAAGTTCTCACAGCTCAGGTGGGCACCACCTCTTTCCTTATCGGTGCATCACTCTTCCAAGTTTCATGCATTGCTGACGCGCCCGGGCGGCGGAAACGGTTGGATCGGAGGGGTCCGGCATAGGACCCTTACTGTACCGGGTCCGTTCGAACCCGGCAGAAAATGACTCCAGCTTAAGGTGGACGTGGTTCTAGAGGAAAGTGGCCTTCCAAGGGCGAATCTTCACTTTCATGTGAATGAGAGTCAGAGGAAACAACAGGGCGATTCTTACTCGTTCTAGAGTCCTTTGGGTTTAGTTCCAAAGGAACTTGGTTTCTTCATGTTTCTTCCCCGGACAAAAGGCTAAAGGATTCGAAGCGGCATGGTCGAAATCCAAGACCCGCGCATTGTCATGTTGTCGCCTGGGTTGAGATTGAATGGGTGTTTTGGTGCAGCAAACCCCCACGATAGTGACTTCAAACATGTTCAAAATGTTGAAAATCCCAAGTAGCTTGAAACTTGTAATTGAGTAGAACCAGCACAGGTGAGCCTGGACCGTTGGGAAGACCAACCAATGGTCTTTTACGCCCGATAGTTGCTATCTTCCTCGGAGAAAACCTCCCTCTGAAAGTTTGCTCGAGCCCGACCTGGCTCAGTTGTGGGAAGCTCCGTCGCCGATGTTTGAGTACACTGTCATCAGTCAGGAGCTCGGAGGGCGATGGTCATCAGTCAGGAGCGTCCAAAGAAACCTTGCAATACATGGATATATATATATATATTACATATATAGACTAGATGTATGTAAAAGTGTATACATATTGACATATTGGAAGGGATGGTACTTAGACATTTCCGCTGCGCGCATGTTGGGCTTTGGCTGGGCTATGTAGGGCATTCACATCACCCCTTCAGGTTCGCTGAGAAGTTCGACATCGGGACGTCGAGATTTGCCGAACCTCCTCGCTGAGGTTTGCCGAACTTCCTGGGCAGCGTCCTCTTCGTGGTGGGTGGCGCTTGTGAGGTGCTGATCAACCGTGCTTTGGTTGAAGGAGTTGATGTGCCGGTTGGCTGGATGTTGGGTTGCTTGTTTTGGGTGGGGGAGTGGCCAAAAGGTAGGGTTGTGCGATGTGGACTGCGCATGATTGATTGCAGTCCAAGTGGTAGGAATGACTCAAGTGCCATGGTAGGAGGACACGATCTCATCAGTCCTTCAAGTCGCGTCATTGATGCGACTTTCCCCGACGACACATGGTGCCTTGGATGACACATCCCACAAGTACAAGTTTGCTACCCCAACCGGCCAAGCACAAAGGCAGACTGTTTCTTTGGAGCATAGTGTGAACAAGGGAGGTTTCTTTGGGGGGCACTAGTCACCACTCAACACCGTGACAAGAGAGCATTTTCTCTCGGGGACAAATCTGTACAGGTCGGCTCTATGGTTGGTCACAAGAATGTCCATACTTTGGATCATTTAGCATTTTTTGACCTAGAAGAGTATGTCCATGACAGGGGTTCTCACAGGAAGCACATGATAGTTCTTCGAGTGACGATTGCTTGGTGCTTGCAACCCGTTTGGTCGGCACCATGTTGGCACAGAAACAAGTTGGACGACAGGTACCCCTCCAACCCCCACTTCTTGTGCCTGTGATTGATGATACGTGAAAGGCATCAACTTCGTTTTATTTTTCAAATCCGCTGGATTTGCCAAGGACATACCACTCCTGGCTCTGATGAAACTGCTTGGTGCCGCAGCTGCACGAGAATTGACCAAGCTTGATACCTGACCTTTGCTACCTATGGCGCCCCTTTCATTGATTGTAAAGTGCCTCCCTATGGCACAGTCAAAAAAAAGCATTTCAACAAGACCAACTTCCCCTTTTCGGGTGTTGTTTGTCAAGCTTTCGGGTGGTTTGCCTGTTGAGATGATGTCCCATGGGGTGGCCCACCATTTCGTGCAAGGCTGCTGGTAGGTTGGTAGGGTATTTTGTTGCAATTATTCTTGATGTTACGCTCCTTGAATCAATCATGAATCAATCATGGTATCCAAGGGGCCATTTGCCATGTTCTTGATTATTCAAGTGCATTGTTGTGTTTGATTGATTTGTTTCTTTGCTGTTTAAATGTGTTTGTTGTGGTAGTGGTTGGCTCTTTGCCTGGACGTTCTACCCAGAATTCCGCCAACACCAAAACACTATTGGAGGTTTTCCTTCAGATCCTCCTGTAGATATCCGTATCATTTCCTAGGGTTTGTCCCATTACCTGTAACAGTCAGTAAAATATTACAACTATTTTTGGACAAGGCCTCTACCTAACCATCACCATCCACTGTTACAGGTAATAGGATAGACCCAATCATTGGTTGGACCAACCAAAAGCTACAAGCTACTCACCCATGGCTGGTGGTGCTGTCAAAGCCTTTCCCCATCCACAGGGTGGCGTCCTGGTTCACTTTACTGGGCTCCATCTTCTTCACGGTGGCTGCAGTGCCTCCCATGGAGCCTCGGCGTGTCGCCTTTGTTAAACACATACTATATGCACATAGATGCATCTAGTATTATATATTTGTTGTATATATGAATGTATTTGACCTCTCTTTTGACGGGAAAGGCATGGAAGGCCATATTTTATCATGTCTTGACTGGTTGGTGGTCCAAAATAGAGGTCGCTAAGCCTCACCCCGGATCATTCGGATGCTGAGATCCCTGCCTGGTCGTCCGTGCCCCTGGTCACCGACATGGGCGCGGGAGCCTGGAAAAGGATGGACAAAGGATCGCATTTTGGGGCGGGGAGAGGCCCGCTCGGAGCTGGGAGCACCGGAATTCCATTCCCAGGTTCGTCAGGTCCCAAAATGGTGGCACAACAACGTTTTCCAGGGGGTGAAGATGTGAAGAACTGAAGGGTCCCGGCGGGTTTACCTCCAAAAAGCACTTCCTCTCATGGTAAAGTGGTGCCAGATGCCGAGAGCTGAAATGTGGGAGGCATAGATAGTAAGCAATCATTGCCACTCTTTGGCTTGCTTCCACTATTTATTGCTTTAGTGCCATATCCGCGATGCCAAAGAAGTTGCGTGACTTGTGTTGGCAATGCTGAGGCTACTTTCTGGGTGCATTCTTCTTCGCCATCAATGCGGTGTTGCTTCTCCTTCTGTGGCTACTTGGAGTTGGTTTGGTGCTGCAAGTCAAGTTGAAATCCAATGCACAAACAGTACAATCTTAGATTTGTGGCTCCAAGTGGTCAAGTGCTATCGAGCTGGCCATTGAGCATCATTAGTTTCAACATATGTAAACCTTGTAGCAGGTTTTGTACTAAGATAGTTTTTTGTACTTGACACTCTAGCCCAATAAATCATACAATACACGCATATGACCATTCCTGAGAAAGCTCACTAAGCTAAAACAAACAAACACACACACACGCACCAAACTCGCACCCCGATGGCGAGCCGTGGCACCTTTCCACGCCCACGTGGACACCGTCATGCGCGTCTTTTCGCAGTGCTTGGGTTGTTGAGCCTGGGGACTGCGTGGAGCTTCGCCAGCTTCGCCCGAGCAAGCTCTGTTGGAGCCAGGGCCACCGAAGGAACCACCTCGTCGAGCACGACCACCCTGAAGGACGACTTGCTGAAGCGTTGTGAGGACTTCAAGCAGAAGCAGACTGAGATGTGGGACCTCATGGATGATGAAGCGGAGACGGAGAAAGTGAAGAAGTCCAAAAAAAAGGACAGAGGGGCAGTGCAAAGGTCCATGATCCAGGTATCTTTTGATCACACTCACAGTGATGGCAGCAACTTGTTCAGTCACCATACCTTACCCCCCCCCCACCAAAAAAAAACATAAAGGAACATATAAGGTGATTCAACCTTGAAAATCCTTTGACTCTCGTCTTTTCAGACTTCAACAGGCTCCTTCGACTGAACAGGCTCCTTCGGCTGGGTTTATGTTGAAATCCATCCACCCATGTGCTTCTTTGCATCCGCAAGGACAAGGCTTCGCTCCTGGAAGCGGAGAGCTTCGCTGCGCAGCGGGTGCAGCTGAGTGATGAGCTGCAGGAGCTTCGGGCGAAGTGCGTGGAGGTCATTGAAGAGTTGGCAGAGAAGAACCCCACGGCGCAGCCCACCATTGGTTGGAGGCGGGCGTTCCAGATGGCTAAGCCCGGGTTTGTGTCAGATGCGGTTCTTTTGGGTCAGGGTCTTGGGAGAGGGATAGGGGTTGCGGACCAGGTGGCAGGTTGAAAGCCAGTCAGATTTATCGGGATGATTGCTAATACACCTGAGAAGATAGACTTACTGTAAGTGGTGGTAGCTACCACCAGGGAACAGCCATGATTGGTTTCGACCGAATCCAGTTGCAACTGGGTTTCTGGTGTTTCAAGAGCAACAGGGGTTATGCTGGAGAGCCGCCCAAGAACAGCCCGTTGAATGGAACTTGGGAGCTGCTCTTCACAGATGCAGCGGATGCCACCTTCAAAAAAGGCAAGCGGGGCTCGGCCAAGACCTTTCAGGAAATCGATGCGGAGCTTGGATGGTTTATCAATTGCGTGGACTTCTCGAACGAAAAGAGCAACAGGGATGATACTATGGCGGTCGTACATTTGTTGCACAAGTTAAGCTCAGTAGCATCAAACGTCAAAACAAAGAACTTGGAAGTTGGTTCAGCGAGTTGAAGCCGAAACGAAGCGGACCAACACCTACCGTACCATCCCGTGGACGTCTCACCGGCCCAGCACATGTGAGGCAAACTTCGAGGCTTCAGGGTGTTTGTGGAGGGCAAGGCCTTGAGCGACGATGAGATTGAGCTGATATTCCGCACTTGGGCATTGATGATTTGGATCACTGTTTTTCTAAAGGACTGTGAACAAAGGTCCGCCAAGTAATCTTACATATATATTATATATTATATATTGATATACCCTCGAAGTCGACCAACCATTCATTAAGCAGCCTTTACCGAACATCCATTGTTTCACTATAAAGATCTATAAAGGATATATACTAAAGGATGTTGCACTACAAGACTACATCAGCCATTTAATGGTCTTGGACTTCGCAAGGTTTTTTAGAACAAGAAAGAATGGTTTCGAGTTTTCAGATCGATTCAGACCGGAGTGTGCTGGCATGCAAATGTCTTGTGGACGGTGCACACATAGACCATAGCATGAGAGCCCTGTGCTGGTGTATGAAGGATTTCAGCCCTACTACTCACTACTCATACAACCTGCCAGAGGTTAAACCCTGACAGCAGGGGGGAGAACACGCAAGATGACAGAAAACACACGTCATATATGTGCCAGTGTGGTTTCTGGGTCATTCAGTTCATTGTATGTTGAACTCTCCACCTGTCAAACCCCGTCAGCGTCCCACGTCGATGCGAGGCAAGGTGCGGCTCCTGCGGCGTTCACGCTTTTTGCCCGAGATCACCATTCCCCTGCCTGGCCCGGGCCTTTTGCGGGCCATCGGACGGCTGTTCGCCCGCTCCAAGGGAGGCAAGGTGAATGAAAGCAATCGGGGTGCTGGGCTCCATGGCGCAAGGGCAAAGGAAGTCATTTCATCACGGTCATTGCGAAATCCAAGACTTGCCAAACAAAGAGGTGAAGAAGGTGTATTTGCCAGGTTTACCGTAATTCCTTTCATGATCTTTGGGGGGTTCCTGGTCATCGCATTAATCTTTGTGGCAGACGGAGTTGCTTCCTTTAGCTTTCCAGAGTGCACCTCAGGTTCAAGTTGCTTTATGTGGACGATGACCTCCGGATGCACAAGACCTTTGACGGCCTTTACTTCGTACAGCGACGCCTGCATTGAGCAGTTCTGATCGCCATGGGGTGGTCAAACATGTCAAAACTGCTTATATATACCTATGGGGCCACATTCTGTCACACAAAACCCTATATGCCATGCCGCTTCTAGGAAAACTCTTTGATCATCCCTCATAGTTTTCGGTGCCGTTAGGTGTTTAACTATTTTGTGAGCTTCTCTCTATGAGGTCCGGTCAATGACATGTGGATTTTTGTTTGAATCGGTGCACTTCACCGGGGCGGTGCAAGCGGTTTCCTCGGTGGAAGAAGGAACCCCCATGTAATCAAGATCAGCTAGGTCAGGAGCTAGATCACTAGGATTTGGGGTGCAGGTAGAATCCACGACATTCCTGTTCGGAGGACGTGCAGCTCTAGTAGAATCCACGCGCCCTTTGACCGTGGCGCATGTTGAGGTTCTTGGAGAGGAGAATTTTATTCCGGCACCAGGTACAGAGAGCCAAAAGGACAGAACAATTGGTATAGCGACTTCGCGAAAAGAAGGATGGAACCGTCCATGAGCTTTGCGGAGGGAACGTGAGGGAACTAGGTTTTGAAGGGACGCCTGTGGAACCGACACCACCAGCTACGAGACCATCAGCTTTCCCGCGCCACTCCTGACATCATCTCAGCGGAAACCCAGCGGTTTTGTCTTAGTCTTGAGATCACACGCTGGACCCTTACATTACAATCCAAGATCCAAGAACTTGGGAATGCATTGGATTGCTTCAGGCCATACCTACCCAGATTGCACACGAGGTGAAAGTACTTCCAGAGAATGGTCTTAGGGGCCAAAGGCAAGGACATCCTCAAGATGGTCCTGGGCCCTAGGGCTTAGAAAAACATGTTTGCCCGGTCGTGTTTGGAAGAGGGTGCTCCGGAGCGCAGTGGGAACAGAACTCCACCAGGCCTCCGGTTTCGGGTGAAATGAGCAAAGAAGTAATAGGAGGATTAAATGCATTCTGCCAAGCGAATCTGGAGCAGAAGATAGCAGAAGTAGATGTTGAACATTAGGATGCCCAACTATTAGATGTGTTGGATTTGCTTGGGGTTCTTTCAAGTAGAGTGCAAACAATACCAACTAGTTCAACAGAACCTTTTGGAAGTCCAAATTCATCCACATTTGGCATCCGTTCATCGATGAGTCACGTGGCCTTGGCTGCACCGGTCAGCACCCAGCAACCCGTGGCCTTTGTGATAACGACCAGCCGCTGGTCTTTGGAATGCGAACCACGACAAAGGTAGGCCAGGTTGGGTATGAGACGCCATGTCTTTTACAGAGCTAATTATATATATATATTCTTATCAATATACAAATATCTATATATGCGTGTGTTTGTTGTAGGAACTCTTTTAATCATATCAGGGTGCCTCCATTCTTGGATGTGCTGAGTAGCTCCCCTCATGACCAAGTCCTCGTCATCAGATCCGATCTGGGGTGGTTTTGCCCGACACACTTCAACCCACCCAGGGAGGCAGATGATTTCGGGCTCACCATGCTGAAGCCGCTGAACCGTGTCACCGATGTCGCTTGCTTGAAGGGAACCGGGAACCCGTCATGTGGGGTCATGCAGCCAGCCGCTCACAAGAACACACTCCAGAGCTTGACAGATCAACATCGATGATTCTAGATTACTATACTTTTGTTTACAGAATTTGTTATATATTTTTTGGTGGGTTCCACCCTGTGGGGTGCAGGGTTTTGAGAGTTGTGACCCACATCCAAACGCCCAATGAGCCTGGTGCGGGCCGGTGGAGTTGATTGTTGGCTCGGTCAAACGGGGGGTCTTTCAATACACACCACTAGACCAGGCCCTGAACATGAGAGATGATACAGACTTGAACTGTCAAAGCGTCCAAAGAAGTGAGGTCAGGTGTGCAGATGACCAGGTCGCATTTAATGGCTCG
This sequence comes from Porites rus, assembly GCA_964035705.1. NCBI lineage: Eukaryota > Metazoa > Cnidaria > Anthozoa > Scleractinia > Poritidae > Porites > Porites rus. Next base: position 29,767 of record CAXIVM010001921.1, on the reverse strand, counting down.
TGTGTTTCCAGCAGGAACTAGAATACTGGAACTTGGAAGATTATTGAGGTCTTGAAGCTCCTCACTACTACGCATGACGTTTTTTGTTGTTGCTGGCCCACCTGCGGTAGCTGCCCACCTGCGGAACCCACGTGGATCGTTGATTTCGGCACCCGGTCCCAGGTGTCCCGTGACACGACTGGAAAGATGCCACGTGGCCATGAACTGTGCCGTGTTGTCTTCCCACAGGATCCAGGCGCATCCAAATACCATCACACAGGATCTTAATGTTTTTGTATGTCTTCGTGTAGTGTCGTGTTGTCTTCCCACCAGGATCGAATACCATCAATGACCTAACCGCGAGATCCCCAAGTGCAAAGCTGCTGCTTAAATCCCAAAGATACCGGTGGTGTCGTTGATGTTTGCTTTGGGAAGTCCAGGGTTTCCACGGCTGGCTCTGATCATTAGCTTCGGTCCGGTGACGTGGTCGGGTGTGGTGAAGCCGGTGCATGGGCACTTGGCTTGATGAATGACCACTGGAGGTTTCCATTGGATCTTTCTGTGCACCCTAAGAGTCAAGGACCCTGAAAGGCATGAAGGCTTTGAGTGTCCAACCCCCTAGCTATGCAGGCTGAAACCCCTCCATAGGAGGGTCCGGAAGGGTGGTGGTTGTTGGAGAATTCAGGGTGATGTAACTACCATGACCGACCCATGGGCTGCCCGTTACGGTGATCAAACCAGGCGTCCATTTCGCATGATTTCACGTCATAGCCCTCAAGATACTGCATGACCCATGAGTCATTGAAACAATGCAGTGTTGGGAGCTTTGGTGCCAACTTACCCACGGTGACTTGGTGCGAACGAACACCGCCACCGACACCAAAAGAAACCATTAAGGATTGCGGTCGTGCCAGAGTCGAAGATGAGCATCCGCATCTTGGGTAGATCTATTTGTTTCGGAGAGAGTAGTGCTGGTTTGGAGCACTGTTGTCTCAACATAGCAAGGAGTTTCAGGAGAATGGACTCACCAAAGCCCAACAATAGAACATGGTCTTTTGGGCGGCACTGTTTATTCATCCAAGAGGGGGTTTTGATTACTATACTATAACTTACTATACTGTGTAATTATGTATATAATTGTATATATATATACTATGCATGTATATGTAGCAATGCTGGATCAGTGTGTTTTTGCGGGATGAATCTGAAGAATCATGAAGAATCACAACATTCTTCGTCGGCTTCCTTGGACGTTTCGTGGAGTGGTGGGCCAGTAGCTGCTGGAGCAGCACCTGAAGAAAAGGTACTCCAACGCCCACTTGGTGGAAAAAAACAACTTTTCCGGTCAGGAAACGTTTATTTTTATTATGTGTTCTTCCCGCATCCGGGGGTTCGGTTGCGGTCCGGTTCCGACATAAGTGCTTCGGTATAGTGCGTACCGGTTCGGTACCGGTACCGGCTTCCCCTTCGGTTCGGCTCGCATGGATGTTACAAGGCACCCCAATTTCAAAGGTTAACCCTTTTTTCACATCAAAAGACCTCGTTCATTCAAAAGGTTTACGGCCCATCTCAACTGAAGATTGAGTCATGCATCCACTCAGGCTTTCCCCATGCAGGATATATGAACTGTTTGTCTATGACAGAATATCAGTCCACCAACATGTAGAACGTACATCATGAAAGGCAAAACGTCACTGTTACAGCGGTGCTGGGTGTTTTGATCTGGGTTAGCCTAAGGAGATGTGAGCTTCATCACGGTCTACTGCTGGTTTATTGCTATGGCAGTGTTGGACTGCATCATCAAGGACTGGATAATGCGGATTTGCGTTCACTCCTTGGAAATAATCATGGAAGTGGAGTCTACCACCTATTTGTAGGGGACTTCATGGACATCCGGTTGACTTTTTGTACGCCTAGAAAAAGTGCCTAGAAGAACATTGGGTCATGGATTGGTGTCGGTTCTGTTCTTGTCGTTGTTTGGGTTCCCACCAGCTGCTGGAGCAGCGTGTCCACTCAGACTTTACTGCCAACATACATGGGGATGAAATGTGTAAAGCAATGTGCTTTGTGGTACTGTTGTTTACAATGTTCTTTCTTTCAGCCATGTGCTTTGTTTTCTAATGCAGGGAGGCACATTTGATCATTGCCCCTTGGGCACGCTCCGGGCAGAGTGGCTGAGCCCATGGCTGGCACGTCGGTTGACCAGGAGGGTTCCTTTTCTCCTCAACAAATCGTCCAAACATCAGGATGAATGGTACAAGCAAGGCTTCTATCGGAGTGGATTGCTCCTTTGGACAGGCTGGTCGCAGCTGTGCCGGTCTCGCCAGATTGTGAAACTACGTAAAGGCGGAGGATGATGCTCCAAGCGGTGGAATCTCGCAGGGGATGCTGAGGAGGTGCCGATGACATTTCAGTCAAACCCGAAGGAGGTCATTGTGGACCTATAGGCAGGATCTATGGGGATGGTTCCTAAATCTACACCATACATGAAGCACCTGGGGCAAAGGGATGTATATACTAGCATATACTATGCATGCTGCAGTTATGCATGCATTTACTTTATAGATATGATCACCCAGTTGTTTCTCTCAATGTGTTCAGCCACGAGATTTGTCAGGATCAACCTTGTGTTGAATTAGGTTCAGGGACAGAGTAGTCAGAGTAGATTGTGCTTGGACCACAAGGGTCAAGGGGCTTTGTTTTCCGACGCCTCTATCATCCCAAACCAACCCTTTGGAGCCTTTTTAGTGCCCCCCCCTTCATGAAGGATCCTATCAGCCATCATCTAACTGTTCCCAGGGTCTTCCCCCCGGGACTCGGCCGGTGGATGCGTTGGTTGGAAGGTCTCGGGATGCAGATCTTTGTTGTGATTGTGGCTGGGAGCTCAGCTGGCAGGAGCTGCGCCCAAAGACCACGTCGACGTGGGTCGCAAGAGCCGCAAGTATCCAAAGTCCGGCAGGGGAGCAGTAGCATTGATCATTAAACATCAGCATTTTCTGTGGATGGGCAACTGACCCGGAGCCCATGTTTCAACATGACTATGTGCACAATGCCAGTGATTGGGACCGTTTGGAGTTGTTGTAGCTCATGAGCGTACAGATTGTGGACCTGGACGAGCGCTACCTTATTTTAACGGAACAGGTCAGAGAAAGTTCGACCAGATCTCAGTTGGTGTGGGATTTGTTTATTAACGGTGCACTGAACATGTTGGTTTGGATGAGGATGTTGGTGTGCAAGACAAGGTTTCTGGTCAGCCTGTCCCAGTTTTTGTGCCCAAATCCCCCTCCATCATAGGTAGCCAGGTAAGGGAAAAACCTTGCATGGCAAGCATGTAGATTTCGGTTTGTGAAAGGGGGGTGACAAGTTATATACTTTGCCTATTCCGTCAGTGGATAACCTGTCCCTTCTTTGTATGGGAGGAGGGGGGTGCATTGGGGACCTGTGAGGTGCTCATTGTCCGGGTCTCAGCTCCGCTGTTGCCTGTGGCTTGGGCCAGTGGATCCCACGGAATTGGAGTAGCTGTCCAGAGAGTTGGTAAGTAACCAGCCGTATGCAAGCGTGAAGATCAGCATGCTTAAACTAAGCAAGCAGTTCCACAGTGATTCTGCAGTCTTGCTGTGCAGTCAGCGCCCGAGACATATTTTCCCAGTTTTAACTCCCAGAAGTGGTCTGGAGACTACCTAATTCGTCAGTAGACCCAACCACAACCTTGGATTGGCATGATCGGTGGTGCGGATCCCAAAAACGCCTGGCCTTCCCAGGGTCGCCTGAACCGGTTCCGGGGAACACGAGTGCGACCCAGCCAGATCTTCGTTTCTAGATCTGGAGGTTGGAAGTGAAAAACATGAGCCTGGATTGTATTATATATAGAGTATATTAAATTAATTGTTTTTTTTGGCTTAGTTGGCTGCACCTGCAGATTCTCCATGCATGTTTTGGGAGATTCGGACTCTTCAGCCATACACGTGGCCCGGGGCCCGTTGGAGGAAAGGGCCGGGCGAAGGCGACCTGCAGCAGCGCCCGTTCATGGCACGATTCGGTATGAGTCGGATGTGGGGAAGAGGGTCGACCGTGCGTTGAGGCTGTTTACATTCCAACATTGAACTGCGATATGACGGGGGAACAATTGAGGTCCTGATTCATTGGGGCATTCGCATTAGGCAATTTTTGCTGGCAAGTGGCTTGGTGCGAGCTGTTTTGACGTGCTCAACTGAGGTTCTGTTGATTCACTCCGTGGTGTTGCAGGCCGGACAGACACAGATCCCGATCGCAGGCGCCCAAGTACAGACCCAGTGATTCCGATGGCACACCGGCAGAGCTTGAAATCTTGGTTCCTTGGAGCAGCGTAGCTGGGATGCACTGGGCCTGAAACATCTTTAAACATCCTGGCTAGCCCTTGGGGCTACAAGCATCTACAAGCCAACTGCGGAATGGGCTCAGCAACTGTGCAGGAGAGTCAAAAGCGAAACTGCGGAAACAGTGCTGGCAAATCCTGCAGCAATACCCCGATTCAGTTTGTTGGGTGGTCCATTCCGTTGCTGGGTGGAGAGTCCACACCTATCGGACTTTCCGCATGGTGAAAACGCCATCCGTCCCAAATTGTTTGGGGATCCCGGTGGAGTTGTCGTTAGTCTTTTCGGACATGCAGCTGCGAACTTTTCACCCTCTACCTATATAACCACCCCTGTGTTTTCACACAGGGTGGTGAATGGACACCCCGCCTGCAGGTGCCCAAAGCGGAGCCCTTCCGCAGCGCGACCTACGCCACCCGGGTGGCTTGGCGACCGACCGGAGCTCTGGCGGCGAGACGACCTGGAGGACCTTTAACATGTTTTCCTGTAGACCTGAAACACTACTTATTTGTCATGTCTGGACATCGCTTCTCCAGTGGCATTGGATCATGATGCTCTTTCTTTTTCAGGGGATTCATTTCCCGACTCAAATCCATTTCCAGGTAGGAAGAAAGGGTGACTCCAATGTGCAGGGACCGCAGGGAAACTGATGGGGTCAGTGTTGCACTCGATCCCTTCTCTTTGAGCCAGATGGTATGCAGACCGAGATCAGGCTATTTCTACATACAGGCGATGTCAGACTGAGTGCTCGACCCATCAGCAGGAGTGCTCCAGTGTAGTGTCCCACTCCCACGGCTTCCAGGCGGACAGCTCAAACGAATCCTTTGGAGCCCAGTCACGGAGGAAGTCATTGGACATGTGCGGAATTTCTAATGATTTGTTTGGTGCGCCAGCATCACTCACAGCAATCATCAGAAATCCACTTCATCGACCCAGCTAATTATTGGTCATGTCTCTCCCAGCTATTGACAAGGTCCCTTTTCCTACCTTTAAAGGTCCACAATTTGATACAATTTGTCCATTGTTGCTTACTATGAGTCTAAACTGCGCAGATTCTGAGAAACAATATGCATGTATGTTGTCACCCGATTTGCTGATGAACATGTTGGTGGGCATTGAAAACGTGGAATCCCACCAGCAGTGTCAAACCATCAATTTTTTGAGTTCTCCCACGCTACGAACGGAGCATTTCGGGCATCGCTACGAACGGAGCGATCGGACGCGACTTACTAGGGGGTGGTGGGGGTGGTCGCCAACGACTTACTCGAGGCCATGATGATCCTGGGTGCCTTTTGCGAGTCGGTGGCTCCTTGGAGTGACATGCTCGATTCGCGGTTCGGTCGGAGTCTTGTTGGGATTTCTTGGGCCCAAACAGCCCTGGTAGTGGCCAACATAGACCAACTTATGCGCGTTGGACCAACGGATGTCAGTTGCTGTGTTCATCTTCCGCGATCGAGCCATGTGTGCCGATCAATTGGAGGAGCTCCCGATCAGCCCGGAAACGGTCGGCACAGCTGTGTTTGTTAGGACGTGAATACCCAGCTGATAGTCACAGGACCTGCAAGGACAGCCCCTGTTCTTGTTTGATGGACCTGCACGTCGGAAAGCCCATCCCATGGTTACATGATGTTACATAGTTGCTTAATTATTGTATTTTGTCATTGTTTCCTGGGAATGGCCACCTGTTGCCCGCCACCTACAAGAATGACCTTGGAGTCATTTGGAGCCATTAGGATGTCATCGCATATCTCGCTGGCTATGCGACTATGGCTGCTCGATGGCATCAGTTTGCGGTCTTGATGTTGGACTTTGAATGGGTCAAATCTCTCCATCAACCCGCATGAATATGAGCCAAATGGTGGAAATGCAAGGGTATCACCCAGATTGAACCTTAGCAGGTAGATGAAACCCGCTGGTTCAAGGGCCATGGGGTCTCTCCAGTTTGGTCTTCTATATAATCTCCAGATCCTGTGCTACCAACCAGGTAACTGTTGAGCAAGTATGGCATAGCGTGTCTTGGAGGCTGTGGTTCCAAGAATTTCCCCAGCAGTAGTCTTTTTGCATGTTTGGCTTAGGCTATAGACCCTCATGACCCCGTACTACAATTGAGTTGCCGTCCACTATACGCCCTGGAAGATTAGCATTGAACCTGAAAACCATTGCTTGTGGAGGATGGTCCATTTTCAGGTTCCATGTGGGTCTCGAATTCCCGGGTGTAACCATCCGAACTGGGTGCTGATGAAAGCGACTCAATTGTTTTGGATGTTCAAGTCCACCACGACCGGAGCCTGCGGATCAAGACCTGTAGCCGTCGTCCACCATGTAGCGAACAACCTTCCAGGTAGGTCAACCGGTACCGGTACCCTTGTTTTTGACACAGAGCCCACAGCCATGTGACCTTTAAGCCTTGGTAGCCAGTAGGGGTTGTTGCGCTTACCTTCCCCTCAACCCCTCGCTTTTTCCAATCAGCATGAGGCATGAGGGAATTGGTTGGCTGTGTCAGTCAAGTGATCAGGGGAAGCCGTTTTGAGTTCACGGCTGTTGATTCCACATTTCACAACCGTGGGTTGCGTCGCAGGTTGCCAGAGAAGGACGGTCGTAAAGAACGAGAAAGACGGTCACGACATTCTTGAGTTGACCAGACAACGTTATCGTCCTTGCATAATGTTGCATATATATATATATATTATCATTGGGCATCCACCAGTCACAGTGGATGATGGCTTCAACTCCACCAACCCTGACTCCACTCATGACTGGGATGGCTATAGAAGCACAGGGTCGGTCGGGATCCCTGAATTTTTTCCAGTCATTACCAACGATCCCAACTTGAAGTGGGTGAATTGGGCAAACAAGTACTAAGCAAATGCATGAACACGCCCCCCCGTCAAGCAACCAGGGAACAGCCTCAGTGTGTGTTTGTGTGCGTGTGCGTGTGTGCGTCTGCATGTTTCCAGTTTTGCGTGTGACTAGGTAAAATCTTAAACTATCACCCACTTGCCAAGAAGTCATAATTGCAGATACTTATACGTCGGCTTATTAGTTTATTATTGGGATCACCCCTAGTTCCACCACATACTGGCCATTCGCTCATATCCCCACTTGTGGTGAGGGTCACTTGCCAAGGATGCCGAATTCTTCAAGTCCTTGCTCCGTCGACATGGCCTGCCCACGGACTTGCCGCCGCCGGGCTGATGCAGACGATGGCCACCCAAGCTGTTCACACGCGCGCGTTGGGCAAAATCGGTGCGACTGATAGTGATGGAGCGACCCACTTGATGGGCCAAGAGGACTCCTTTCGTCCGAAGGAGGACTTGCTGGATGTGTGAGACGCCGCGAGATTGTTTTGGAGGCACCACTTTCGGAAAAATTGGGTGGTATTCAAATCGCCTACAACAAGAGGCTGCAGGATGCTTCCCCGATCCTAGCTCTATCAATTCAGATTGGCCAATAAATTCTAATAAAATGATGGCCACCAACCTGCTTCATCGGCGGCTTTGCAATTTGTTCAAAGGACTACTGGTTTCTAACACCAACCAATGACCCCAAAATGTTATCTTGCATGTAAGAACTCTCCCCTGTGGAAACAGCTGCAAGAGTACACCGAAGAGAACCAAACAGAACCTGAATCAACCACATGTGTTTCATAGTCTCGCTCCTCCCAAAAGACAGAGGTCCATGCTGCACTGCTCCATGTTTCATATATTGCGCACACACACGCCTCCTATGCTGCACTGCCCTTCAAAGAAATGTTGGTCCCTTCAATCGAAGTGGATTCACCGGAGGCATCGATGGCCCTCCTGGATCGATCGCTTCATACATGTTCATATGTAAGATGGATTGACAAGACAGCTATTGCTCCAAGCTACAAGACAGAGTGGCCATTGGACAGAGTCTTTCTCCCAAGATTTGTAATTGATGTAGACGCAAGCAACAGGGCCCCGCATGTTGGAGTGTAAAACCATGTCTAACCGTTTTAACTTGGGGGGGTGATTCATCCACCATCAGAGGTAGATAAGGGTTTAATAGAGTGTTTGAGGCCATCGCTAGTAGGTTGGAGGCCATGGCTAGGTTGGAGGCCAATCGCTAGTACTAGATAAGAATTCGAGTGCTGATCTCACCCGATGGCACCTCGGACCCTTCTCGGAGTGCCGACAGGCGATCACTGGACCGTCCGCCTGTTCGGCCAGGAGTGCGGACCGTCGTTCAGTGGACCTCAATGGACGGAGCTATACGGCCGGGACGGGAGTGCGGGAGGCACCTGAGGCAGAAAGTGAATCCAGGACTCTACGTAACCGATTTTTGGGGGACCAGTACGTGCGCCGCTGTCAGATGTTTTTGGGACCAGTGTGCGATTTGGAGTGTGTGGGTGCTTGTGTCATGCTGCTCACTCCTTTTTTTTCTATCTGGGGCCTTTCGTGGCGCGATACATGCAGACACATGTATTCATTATTTGTACCTAGAAGGGTGAAGCATGGTGAAGCTCTTTTGATTCAAAGGGCCTTTGCTTCGAAGGATCACATTTGGGGTTTCGAGCCATGCACCTTCCATGGAGGAACGTGCTGTTGGGGGAAGGCGCTTTCCACGCAATATTTCAGTGGTCTCTATATTGGAAGGGCAAGTGGAAGGGCATTATGAGGTATTTGGGCCCATTGTGAAGTAGGAAACCTGCCCGGTCGTCGCCTGCCTGACTGATGGTGTCGTTTCGAGCAAGCCAGGCACTGGAATCCGTCTTCGGCTGGCACGTAATCCCAGTTTCTCGCCCTCCCTGGTTTCTTCTCCCCGGGCCTGCTGGGATGATCCAATCCAGTTGACGGTTGCCGTGGAACTTTCGGATTTGGATCAAGAATTGACCAGCTCTCGACGTGGTGGGAATGCCCCCGAAGCCGTCAGGCCGAGGATTTGGAGCAAGCGGAGCGCACGTGCCGCGGAGCGCACCAGTCAACGGGCCGGTTCAGTCCGCCGTCCCCACCGGGTGGGGAAGGAGTTGCATGAGGATCCATGCTGGTACATTCCTCATGAGAGTTTGTCGTGTTGGGTGTTTGCGCTGGTAACTGCAGGCAGTTTGGGTAGGAACTTCTGTTTGTTCCACCTGACATTTGCGGATCTGTATTGATGTTGATAGCCAGCCGTTTCCCGGCTCACATAAGCTCACTCAAGCTTCCAGGAAGTGACCCGAAAAAGAGTCCCTTGGACTTGGGGGACCGACCTCGGACCAAAACGCCGGTCGCTCCTGGGCCACCAACCGTTCGGTGTTGGACGCAGCACGGACCGTCCCAGGTGCCGCAGCAAGTTTGGTCTCGACCCGGTGGTCGAGCGACACGAGCGTGCCTTGGAGGCCGAAGATCACATGGGTCGAAGCAACTTGGGTGGGGAAAACGTAAACCAACAATTCACGTATTAGACTAATTTAGAGCCTCTACAGGTCATGGCAATAGGATGCGGTGAGAAATTCCAAGATCATCAAGTACTGAACCATCATGGTTCACATAGCATATATAGCAGCCAATTAAATGTGTGGTATTGTTTTATTGGGCGTTTGGAGCTCAAGTGCAGCCAGAAACCCTCCCACAATCCTTTTGGAGTACCTTCCGACCAATATGGAAGTGGATGGCATGGCCGCTGGGAAGACGATTGTTCTCTACAAACAGGGCAGCGTTAGTGAGTCGGAGTGTCATTGGGAGGAGGATGTCCCGCGAAACAGGACGCTTTCGCTTTATTGAATTCACGAATGATTTGAGGTCGACCTCGACCTGCGGCAGTGGCTTCGCCGACAGCGCCGACAGCGCCGACCGCCACTCCCACAGCTGCAGATGTGCCAGCAGCAATGAGTGTCGGAGCAAGTCAGGCAGGATTTCACACAAGGATCATGAATGCAATGTCTGAATAAAGGTACTGGACTCGGATAGTAGAGTTTTTCTTCACACTCTATCCAGAGCTCTCCTCATATAATGGGGAAGCTCTTTCTTTTTGATGCTGGAACATCTCGTTTAAATTGTGTTAGCCCGGCAGGGCAGGGACCCATAGTTCCTGCGTGTTTTTTGTTTTCTCAACGAACATGACCCGTCACTTCCGGTGGCTTTCGGGCCACGTGCAGATGGTGTTTCCTCCTTTGCTAGTGGTGTAACCTGAGGGCCCTAGGGCTCCAACGGTGGTTCCCCAAACCCACCCCAACCATCTTCGCAACGGAGCTAGTTGGAGCCCTAATTAGGGCAATATGGCATTCAATGTACCATTGGGGAGGTATGATCCTGAGATGACTCTATGCAACGACTCAATTGGCGATTGGCAAGGGGTGGAAGGAGGAATTTCCAGCAGCAGTGGGTCTATGTTGGTTGGTGGGGGTATAGTAGATGTGAGCAAATCAGATATCATGGGGACACTTACCTACACGTGTTTTATTGGGTATCGGACTTGTGCTGCAATACTTTTGGTGGTTGGCACTCCTCCATCGCAGGGTGGCCGCAAAGGTTCAGGCTGTAGGTCTACGGAGGTCCATAAATTGGACATCACACTTCAAGTGATTATGTGGCAGCTCAACCGGCTGCTGTTCCACTGGCATGTTTCCAGCCATCGCTTTGCCAAAATGGCCCAAGTCTGGTTTTCGTCCTGCCGTCCACCATTCGGTCCCCAATTTGACCACTGAGTTGTTTCATTCCCTGGGTGATCCAGCCATCTCCAGCCCTCATGTTTCGCTTGTCATGGACCATTCCGAGCGGGTTGGGTCATTCTAATTAAGACAGGTCGACCCAGGTCTCACCGTCGAGCTCCAGGTGCCACCGGGAGCCACGCTGCCGGAAATCCCGGCGAAGGAGGTGGGAGACCGGTGACCACGGGCCGCCCGTGGGACGGGAGAAAATTCGACCATGGTTTCGGCGTGCTGTTTTGATCAGAGCCAAGATAGTTGAAGACCTTGAGGTCGAACAGTTCGAGAGATGTCCGGGAAACATCTAGCAAAGCTTAGCGGAAGTACCGCGAGCCTTTGAAGAAACAGGAAGAAACCATGCCGTTTACGTTTTAAGTTGAGTCTACGAATGTTTCCATAAAGCTGAGAAGAATATGCCTTTTCACTATCAAATCAAGTCTTTGATGTTCAAGGTCCTACCCAATCCACCCAACGAGTGACACGTGAATGCTTTTGTTTGTCAATCTTGTTGCCGCTTCTCAAAAGCTCATATCGAAAGAGGACTCTCCAGATGTCTTTCTTTCCCCAAGTTGAGGTGGTTGAAAAGGGGTCAATGGTTTGTAGGCCAATCTGTTGGTGACCTGACATGGACATGACAGTCATGCTGATGTGCGTGATATCCATGGAGCTCTGAGTCAGCCAAAAGTAAGTCTTTGGTTTTGTTCCCAGGATTTTCTGATATGGATTTGCTTGTCCTACAGGTGTTTGGGAGGTGTACCTGGCTCAAGGAGATTTCTGCGAACAGCAGGAGTGTTCAGAACCAGAGCGCATCGAACCCACGGATAAGTCCAATTCACATCATGAAACCATTCAGTAAGAGACTATTGGATTGATTTGGAGTCTTTCGAAGAGCACTCTATGGTGCATAGATCTTGACGGATATTGTGATATTGAGCCGAAACAGTGATCCCTTTTGCCCTCCCAGGCGCCAGCCATTCGGCTCTTCCTATATATATATATAACTATATGTATGCCTATCATCTTGGTTGGAGGCCATCGCTAGTAGGTTGGAGGCCATCGGCTGTTCTTATACTTTCCTACCATTTCGGTTGCAGGCCATCGCTAAGCCATCACTAGTAGGTTGGAGGCGACTGCTACTATATTCATGCATTTCCTATCCGCTCGCCAGGCCTCTGAGGCCGAGCCTGCGCCTGCACCAATCGAGGTGCCAACTGAAGATGTTTTGGGTCCCTTTGGTACTAAATGCCTGAGCACCATCCGTATTTTCATGTATTGTCTCATGTGTTTGCGTTTTAGTATGCATGTACGTTCAAGTGCCCAAGGAGCTATAACGTTGGTGCGACCAGAGAACCGAGCAACAACCGGCAACGCAGCCCGGCCCGAACCGCCTCAAGCCTGAGATAGAACTCAGTATCTCGAAAAGGCCTGTATGAACGAGGCTGTACATCATGTACCATGGAACATATTATTTATAATAAGTAAATTTCAATTCCCTTTCAGGTCACCTTCAACCATTTTTAAAACGAATTGTGTTTGACTCCCAGGATTCAGCACACCCTTTCGGCGGTCGCGAGGCGAAGCCAACCTCGCGCGTGAGCGACTTCCTGGCAGCGGAGCCCAGCGGAGCAATCCATCGGATCACTCAGGATGACCTGAATTGGCCACCAACACACCCGGGATCGACTGGCTCCATATAGGTTTTTTTCTCCCTCGAGAAGCCGTGGGTCTATCATACAAGCTTGTCGCCAATTCTGGACCGTTTTGATGGGCTGGGCTTGGAAGACCTTGCCCTTTTCGAATTCAGGGTTGCTACGGATTCACACTTGACAACCACTCAGCCCATCGCGATTGTTTGCCGGATGCACACGTTGGCTCCCACGCTATCCCATGTTGACTGAGGTTCTCATAGAGCAAACAACCAGCAGGAAGCATGGAGGAGCATCGTTGAGTTCTTTTGGGCAAGCGAGTTCAACCATCCTTTCAACGAATTGACGGCTTCAAACGTGTTGATACGTCTTCGCACCCTGTGGGCGACACCTTTTCGCACGATCCAATCTCGAATCCCTTGGCCTTCGGTTCCCCCTCCTCCCCGCTCCAGCTGGCACCAACCCCTGAGGCTGAACGAGTCCTGAGCAAAATGCAGCTCGATGGATTCGGTCCAGAGCCCAAACGAGCCAGCGCAACTTCAAAGGGAAGGAGTGGTCAGTCCCATCTCAGCTTTGGTTCATTTTGGGTTCCAATTTGGCGTTCACCCTTCAGCAAATCATCAAATCCCAAACTCCGACTATCATGGCCTAGATGGACCCAGTGATCTCGGGAAGGAATGTTGCAAAATGGTTGCAGGTGTGTTTAATCATGTTCAACCTATCGAACGGATGAAGACTTTTTGTTCATTGGTGTGGAGACCCGTCTGGCCACGGAGGCTAAGATGGGGGTACTTGGCCCCCTGGAAGCAGATAGACTTTAGCCAGGGGGCCGACCTGTTTTTCAAGGTCACCAAAAAAAATTGGTCTAGACAAGAAAACTATGTTAACAATAAAATCAGTCTGAGTCTATCTCGGCTTGGATCTAAGGTTGGCTACCCCCCTTTTATCAGAGGGATTTTCAAGAGAGGTTGGGTTGGACCCCACCATTTTATTTGGAAACTGATGTTGGACCAGAGAGAGAGAGAGAGAGAGAGACAGAGAGAGAACTGTAGATTGCTGACCTTTGTTTGTTGTGTAGCCGATTGCGCGTTGGCCTTTACCATTTTGTCAAGTGTCAGTATTTGTCCTCTGTCACCTCTGAGTTATGTTGGTTGCTTTTGTTGGCATGCATGGCAAGCCCTTGCCTCTGGCTGTGTGCTGATACCACAGTGCTCCAAAGAAGGAGTAGTAAGGAGAAAGAAGGGATTTGTGCTTACAAGGGCAATTTTTGTTTTATTCTTTGAAGCTTGGTCCCTGCCACTTTAGCCACACATTTTATTGCTAGGTGAGGTCCAAGCACAATAGAGAATCATACCATGGTGGGATGATGCAAGAATATTATAATGTCCAGGATGCTGACCTGTTCTGCTGCACACCTGTTTGCATGTTGGCCCATACCATTTTAGCTAGTGGTCCCCTGTCAACCTTGTACCCCCTTTGTCCATGCACTTCCCCATGGGTGCATGTTTGCCTTGCAAAGAGGATGCCCAGTCCTCAGCTTTGGTAGTCTTTGTTTTTGCTTTGAAGCTTGGTCCCTGCCACTTTAGCCACACATTTTTTGCTAGGTGAGGTCCAAGCACAATAGAGAATCATACAATGGTACAGAGTCGTACAAGACAGACAAATCAGAAGCAGGCGCAAAAATAAAATCTAGGGGGCTGACATTGCAGCTGATTGAGAGTTGACCAGGCCTTGCAAATCGGGTGTGCGAGCTGAATCTCGATACAGAGTGGCACCGCTCAATTTACCCAGGAAATGGACAATGATGCGAAAATATTGAAATCTTGGACCCACCCATTTCATTAGCACTTTGGAGGCTAGAATGGGGTTGGCCCCCAGGGGTCCTAGGTGATTTGGCTGTGGTGGAGATGGAAATTCACCTTTTGCCGTGGGCCTGGTGTGAAGGTGTCGCCGCGAAGCCTACGTAGTTGGGTTGGTGCGAGGAAACCCCAACGGTTGGGGTTCGCGTCACCAAGGCGAAGAAGTTTTTCGATTGGCTCCGGGAGCAAGCAAGTGCGGGTGAGCTGGTAAGAGGCAGGCTGTTGTATAAGAGCTGGTAAGAGGCAGAGCTGATAAGGGAGCTGGAGCATTCTTCAACTTTTTGGGAGGTGTGCCAAAGATGAGTTTGCCGGTCATGAGAGGAGTCCAACAACCTGCAGATTTGGAGAACACCTCAGCATGTTTTGTTGGCATGCTGCCATATTTTGCTATTCTGACCCGCATTCATATCGGGCAGCAGACTGTGGTCTCAAGGGGGGGGCAGGGCGGGCCAGAAATTCGAGCAGGAAGACCCTGCACTTTGCAAGATGTGAAGGAAGCAGAGCAAAGGCCGGCGCCTGAGTTTTGACCCA
The DNA here is from genome assembly GCA_964035705.1 of Porites rus. Taxonomy (NCBI): domain Eukaryota; kingdom Metazoa; phylum Cnidaria; class Anthozoa; order Scleractinia; family Poritidae; genus Porites; species Porites rus. The sequence goes on along the minus strand of CAXIVM010001921.1, from coordinate 14,754 downwards.
CGCTGCTTATGTTGTTCCTACAACGATATGGCAGCAAAGGCACTCAAGAACGTCTTTTAACCCAGTCCACCACACCTTCCAAACATCACACCTAGGAGTCTCCAATGGACTACCCTACACATCCCTACACTACTTGCTCATCTCCGTGTTTCGCACCCCTTTGAAGGTCCAGGTTGCCAGGTTTGACATCTTTCAGGTGCAAAGACGTCTGGGTGAATCAGGCCAAGGACCTCAAGATCCCATCGATTCTCCGTCAGGTTTTCGCATTCTCCGTGTGGGTTTTCCCATCGTTCTGAAGGTCTTTGGGTGTTTGAAGGTGTTGGGGTGCCAATTCCGCTCTGAATTGGGGTGATTTGTGGATGACATGTAGACCCATCCAATCAGTGGAATATAGTGGAATATAACTGAACCAATTGCAGAGACCCATAGAGACCCTCACCACCCGGCACCCAAGCCGGCGGTTTTCAAGTTTCGCGCATACGGGTCGTGTGTTAACAACCACGAGTTATGCAAGACAACATAAGACAACCACTCTTTGGGACTCGTTTGAAACAAACATCGGGATAGATAATATATATTATGTGTTTTTTGGGAAGAATCGGTTTGGATTTGGATTTCATCGAGATACATGCAGTAGAGTTTGGACGTCATACTATTGTGGAAATTGGTTTTCAATGGTTTGAAAAACATTCTCAACCCTGTGCATTTCAACAAGGGTTTTGAGCACATGTGTGTGTGTGTGATTTTTTCTGTGTTTCGGATTCTCGCACAATGCACCTCAAACAGGACAGTGACAAGGAATCGTGTGGGGCCCCAGAATTCTTAGACAGTAGGCAAAAACAGGAAGGATGACCTGGCAGATGAAATGAAAGTCCAACTAGGTCCAAATTCCTTCTGTGCACTACCTGCCTACATGGAAGGTGTTTCCTGGTCCTAATCCATTCTGTGGATTCAGAGGCAGGTCATTCCTTTGTGTTTCGTCATCGACCGCGGGTCACCGGTTTCGGTCTGCACCGGGTTTCGGTCGCCATCCAGAGGGTGCGATGAAGAATGACACCCCCGCTCTCCTTCGGTTTTATGTGTTTAAATCTCTCCAAGATGGATGATTCACATGTTTTTGAAGAGGGATTTTGACCTGTTTGGGTCTTATTCTCGCACTCTTTTGGTTCTTGTCCCAGCCGGCTCACTTCAACCTGAAAAATCCACCGTTTCCAATTTTGAGATCCACTGTCTTTGTGCATTTCTGTCGAGTGAGAAGATCAAGCAATCGCAGCCTAGCCTAGCACGAGGGACTCCGAGGGACGGATGACATTCATTCGAAGTTGTTTGACTCATTTTTGACTCCCAGAAGCAGCTCCAGCTCGAGCTCGGAACGCCTGGGACTCAGGGGTCTTGGCGCCAAGCGACTTTGCCTCAAGAGTAGCTTCAGAGTCTCCAACTCAAAAGTCCGTACCTGATGAGTTGCTTGAGCGTTTTCTTTTATATAAACAAAATCCATGCAAAACGTTCAAATCGCAGGGTGTGTAGTATAGTACTGTATGTGGTGTAGATGGATTTCATTGCCAAGAAAGTCTTTTTGAGTGGTGCTATTGCTATTGCTTTTATACCTAGATCAAGTAAGGAGACGGGGGCAACAACTGTAGGTAGCTGGAGACTAGTGACTAGCTGATCTCATGAAGATGTTGAATGGATGCTTTGAACAACCAGCTTTGGTCATCCACAATTAGGATCATCACAGCGGCGGTTCATTGGCTTTGAGTCTTTGAGCTTCCAATTATAGGCTTAGCGTCAGTGTGGGTTGTCTCGCACCATGTACCATGTGAGGCGTCAATTTTTGTTCCCTTTGGAATTGCGATGAACTTGGCTCAAATCCCAAGACTGTGACTATGCTTGGCAAATTGGGTTTTTAGCAACTTTTAGGTGGGGTACACCCCTGTCGAAGTCGATCAAGGACCAGATGTTGCATGAAGAATGGAACCACATCCTTCAATGCCAATCTGCTGTGCACAGCCCTATAGGTCACCCCGAAACTTGGGCTGACCGGCTGACCGTCTCACCATATCCTTCAAAATTCCATTTGTACTTCATCCTCAAGGTCGACGGACCAGGTACTTGTCGCGTCACACACACATGAGGGGAGGAGAGATGCCATTACCCCTCAAAGGGGAGAACGACCAGTGTCATTGCGCGTCCCCAAGAATCCAAGAGTCAATAATCCAAAGAGACACAGAGACACATGTTTCAATTTCTCCACGTTGCCCCAGGCAGTTGAGATTGTGTTCTTCGAAGACATACACAGATGACATACAGGAACTGAGATCCGGAACTGCCCCGTTTCGACCGTTTCGGCAACCTTCTTCTCGGTCGCGTCTGGTCGGTCACGACCGTGTCGCCTCAGTTCGCTCGCGCCGTTCACCGCAGCCCGAGACTGAAACCCTGCATTTGGCGAGGCCGAGAAGCTCTTCTCGGCCGAAGCGTGTTCGGGTGTGGAGAAAACAGGACCTCAAAGGGCAGGAAGTCTTAGTGGCCCTTCAGAAAGTCAAGAGAATATGAAAGAAAGACCAACTGGCCCAGCACTCGACATTTGGTTCAAGTCCTGTATCCACACCCGAAAATTGCGAAAATCATCCATGATGCTCCTTGCCGTGCTGCTCAGCAGTGTGAGCCTCACGTTGGCAGCTTTCAGCCAGGTGGTCTTTGAACCTGAGGCGGCGACCAACTCACTGCTGCAGCTGCAGCTTCAGCTGGGGAAGGACCCCCCCAGCACTGCAGCACTGCAGCATTGCATGCATTCCCTCCAATCAGTCCCAATCCGAATCGATTGTTTAAAGTTGATTTAAGGCTTTAATATGCTTTGATATTGGTATAATGAAACCATCAGGACGACGGGGACTTGTTCGGACCAAACTCATCCGAACTCAGGGTGGTGTTTTCTTCGCCGCCAAGACTCGGTGAAACGAGATGAATTCGGGACACGGCTGGGTCCGGTCAAGACAGAACTTAGACCCCGTGGGAACTCTCACGCACACATCCACACAAGGGGCATGTATGGTACTGTATATAGTTTAATAAATGGGCATGATCACCAACCATGGCTGGGTTTCGTTTAAAGACACCCTTCGAAACCACGGTGTCGAACTGGGAGGTCTCCTGACTTTAATACACACCCACATGCCCTTCCAACATGTTTAATAGCTATATAATATGTATATATATATATATATATATATACAGCACCTTCCAACAGGTCTCCTTTGGAGGGTTGTTAGATGCTGTTAGGCCCTAACAGGTTTCAATTGAGCAGCGTTCTAAATTCACCCTTTCTTTTTAGTCAGGGACCGGCGAAAAATCAGTGAACATAGTGACTTTAGCTGATGTTTGTAAGGTGTCCGTAAGGTTTGCCGTAAGGCCGTAAGGATGTGCAAACTTGAACGATGCCGGAAGGCTACCGGAAGCGACACTTGTTGATTTTGATTATGTTTCCTTTCTTGTTTTGCAACAACATTTCATATGTGACCATAGTGGACTTGCATACCTTCGCCGTAAGCACAACGTAAGAATAGCCATGCATACAATATATGTCACCGTAAGCAAAAGATAGAAAAACGAAAGCTTTGCGTAAGGCCTACCGTAAGGTTTGATTTCTCGGCAAGAAAAGACAACACAATTTTGAACACCGCTCAATTGGTGACCTGTTGGAGGTGCTGGTACATATACATCAGTCTTCCTATGTTTCCTCCACCAGTTGTTTTTTTCTTCAGCTTTCTCAATCATCAGAACCTTTTTGTTCCAGAGAGTCCACCTTTTGTACCTTTGGCATGCTCGACCTTTCTCGTGGCTTCTTGTCAAATGGTAAGTACGGTGTGTATAGGAATCATCAAAAGCAGCCTGCTAGGGCCAGGAATCATCAAGGTGTTTCCTCCGGTCTTCACAACCAACCCAGGGTCTTTTGCCCCTACTCTTCACGACGTGTGTAGTGGAAAACCGACCCATGCGGTGCGACCCTTCCATTCGACCCCGGACGGGTGCGGTGCAGCGAGGACTCCTCCGCTCCGGAAGAGGAAAGCGATGATCCCGCTGATTACTGGCTCAGCCGCTGGGCAGACAACGGCCACGTCTTGTGGCGGCATAATATGTGGAGCACTTCTTCAGGATGTCCTAGCCATTTTTGATTTCGAGGAACTTTGGGTTGTTGGGTTACGGATGTTACGGGCCGAGTATCAGTGGTAGATATCGAATCCTAAGAAGTGCCGAGAAGGTCATTCGGGGTCAATTGCAGCAGGTGAACAGCACTTGATGCCCGGATCCAAATCAAAGGGTCCCAAAAACCACCCCGCAGATCTCCAGTACCAACTTCTCGGTTTTTGGATTGGGCTGCTGGGATACTGGTTCTCAGATAGTTCAGCATGCCATGTAGATCATGTAGACTCGTTATATAATCACGGTGATGTTGTTCACAAGTGTTGCCTGAAGTTTCCTAGAGGTTGCCTTATGATCGACCCGAACAAAGGGAAACAGGCGCCTAGAAGGTCGCCCGGGTGAACCTCTTCCCGCATGGGAAGGGAACGGCCATTCTTTTCACTGACAGCTTCTTGGGCCAGACATGAGGCTGGTGTTGGGATGGTCATCATCCTACAGATCAAGAGTTCTTCCTGCTGCACATTGGGAAGGCCGGAGTTCGAACAAACATCCGGAATCATGCGATCCATTTTGATCCTGGATCCCAATTCTTCTTCCTCTCCCCTGATGCTTGGCCATGGATTCCGAAGATTCGAATCAGCCGCTGAGAAAACCTGCTTCAATCCGTGGATCCTCCGCACCCCCGGCCCGGAGTGGCCGTGGATCCTCGGCTTTTCACAACGAGATAGACTTGAGGATTTGCTCCTTATTGGAAATTGAGGATTTGCACGAGCCTGAGGGTACGTATATAGTCTGAGGCTATCTCAACCAGAAAGTCAAGATCGATGATAAAGGGTTGCCAGATTTGATGACACTTGTTTGAAGGGCTGAAATATGAGGTGTAAGCCATTCAGAACTTGAGCGGCTTGAGAGGTGGGCGGCTGTTCCTTGGTCGCGGACCTCTCCAAGTTGGTGAACCGCAGCCGAATTTGGACGCAACAGGCAAGGCCCTCATGTCATTGGGTCCGGTCCGGTCATGCAAGAGATAGTACAGTATAATACAGGTCGTTCGGACCAGGTTTTACGTCCTTGGACTGGTCGGATTTGATTTCACCTCCACACTCAACTCCGATGGCTCCAAGATCGTTTTTTCATCGGCACAGTGGATTGACAGGTGGCAGTTTTTCTTGGCGAAGAATGTTTCCTTGTTACATACCGAGGTTTTTGTTTTGTTTTGGCCATTGGGTGGTACAACTGGTACAACTATAACTATACTATTTTGCAGGAGTCAGAGATGGGCATTGAGTTTCTTTGTTGTTGAGTCGCTGCTACGATGACGTTGGTTTCGACATGAACTCAACTTCTGTTTGCTTTCGCCTGGGTTCAGGGTTGCTACGCCATGTCACGGGCGGGCCACTTCAAAAAGCCTCTTGGGCACCAGCTTGGTGGACGGCGGGGCCAATGCAGGGTGCAGAAACCCAGGTCCAGGTCGTTCTCAGCTTGGACTCCACGCGTCGTGTCACAGTTTTTCGATTCCAGACTTCCTGGTCTTCCTGGTGGATTCCGTGAGTGGGGCGTTTTTTCACACATGGAAGATCGATGAGCCGGGGTGCAGATGGGTGGGTGGGCCGAAGAAACCACCGTTAAAAAAACCATCAAAGCAACAGCAGTCCTGGATTGAACAGGAGAACTGTTTAAGGATTGAATTCACGTCTACAATTAGAATATATTACTACTGTACCATCATTATCTAGAAGGCGTATTGTATAATTGAACACTCTTAACCAACATGTCCTTGTTTGCCACAGCACAATTACATACACATGTGTTGAACGTTAAAACCAGTGATATTCACAATGATGATACAGGGGTTGGTGATTGCTCGAAACATTGATCCCTGCAACAAGTCTTTGGAATGGTGTGCCTTGGAAGAGGTTGCACTGCATTCCAGCTGATTTTTGTTTGAGACTAGGGCCAGTATCCCAAACCCCTGCTTTCTCTTTCCGAACCAGGCTGCCCAGTGGAATCACATATCATTACATGGAATCATATGAAAGTGCAGCAAGCTGGTGCAAATAGTTGACAAAGTGCAGAACTTCCCATATATCGTGTCAGCAACACCCAGGGGTGTTTGTTCAACAATGATCACCCTAACAGAGGCCTCACAAACCATCAAATGCATATATGCTCTACACACATCTACACGCTTGGTTGTGCCGACACAAACACAGGGCTATTTCCGGATTTGTTGGCCCCCTTCTATGCTATGGCCAATGTGTTCCTGTTTTGTCGTCTTCTCGACTGGGAAAAAAAAAACGTGGCCGGTCGCCGTTCGGGTCCTGGCCGTCCCGAGGACTTTTGTGATGCTTCGCAGGCCGAGGGACTTGGTCTTGTCCATGTACCACCAATGCTCCTGGCCCGGAGGGCCCGACTCGCCCGAGTGGCACGCGATGGAAGAACTGGGCGTGGCGCCAGGCATGCCAGGTGTTTCGGCCAAGAACATCAGTGCCAGGTGGCTGCTGGGGTGGAACATGCAGTGAGGTGTGAGGAATAGATATTGAGGCATGTCACATTCACTTGCCCTTGTTTCTTCCACTGCCTTCACTTGCCAGCCGAGTCCACTGACTCCGGCTTCTAATCCACAGTCTCGGTCGACCTTGGTCCTTGTCCTTTTGGTGTGTTGGTGGCCGATGCGGTCGGCCCATTTGCCTGAGGCAACATTTTGCCTGACTTTGCCACCTGGGTCCACACTTGGTCTCATGATGCTCCCACCGAAGACTATGTGGCTGAGACGACTTGCGGGTTCTCTTTGAGAGAGTGTGGTAGGCGGTTGGTTTGCCAGGAAGCCAACAGGAAGTTCAGATCGACAAAGAAGCCCGATCAATGATCCGTAGTTGTTCATTTCACTATTGTGAAATTAGATACATCCACATACAGACAACAGATGACCAGGCTTTACATCTCTCGCACGTGACCCTGGCTTGTGAATTCTTTGGATACTTTGTGTGGGATTGTTTGGATTCTGGACTGAACTTGTTCCATGCAGGCTTCCAGCACTTATTTTCAATCATCTGTGCTTTCAACCAGATTTGGGTTCAAGTTTGCCATTTCCGTCAGCGTGTTTCGATCAGGTGGCCAAACCATTTTGGAACGACAAGTTCCATTGCAATGATCCTAGGCGCCTCGAAATCGACGATCACATGGCACCCCAAAACCCGACCACGCCCATTGGGGGTGTTGGAGAGCCCATCGCCTGGTTCAAAAGGGACCGGGACCGGGTTTGAGGGATATCATTGCCTTTTTGCGCAAGGGATACCCATTGCCTTTTGGGAGGGAAGACCTGAGCAAGCATAGCCAAGCATAGCCTTATGTGTTGGTAGGAGTGTGTTCTCGAAGGCTTTCGATATCTCCGAAATCTCACCGGTGCAAAGCAGGGACACCAGTCCGGAGGACTCATAGACCTCTAAGAGAGCTGCTAATATACATACCCTAGGCATCCCTAGGCTTCCAACAACCATTGTTTTAATGGTCTTTACCGAACCACCATTGTTTTACTAAGGATTTGGAAGCCTATATATAGGGCATCATATACTATATATAAAATTGTATATCATTATATGGTTGGTCCCCGGTCCCCCAAACAAACAATCGATGCGGCCACTCAAACATACCAACACTACAACCATCTAAAGTAAGCCAAATTCCCGACATCCCACCGGCTTTGTCAGCAACGGATTCGCCAGCGATGTGCGTCGCAGGGACATGATGAGCCGCTTCCTGACCTGTGTGAACCCCGTAGGTGCGGGTCGCGCATGGCGAGGACGTGGAGGGGATCGTGAACACTTCCCAGAGAGATTCATGGTGCAAACGGTTGGGGCCTTTCTGCTAACGGTAACTGGGATGTTGGAAGATTGCAGTCATTGTAGGACACTGCCAGGGTAGCGGAAGAAGGACTTGTTGTACTTCTTCTTGGGTGTCACACGCCAGCGTCACCAGCCACAGTGGTCAGTCTCACTAGTTCTTTAGTCCTTTAACACATTGGGCGTTTGTTTGTGTGTGTGTGTGTCAACCCCTGTTTCTAAGGGACGGCAAATGTTTAAACAGCAGGGGGATCACCCATGGACTTGATTGGTGATCCAACGAAGAGGATGGCCTGATCAGCCAGATGTCCCTGCTGGTTTGACCTTCAATTCCTCATGAAGCCCTGCTTTTAAGAACAACAATTTACAGTGCTGGCTGTTGCATGGGTTCCTCAGTTGGTTAAACAATATAGTTCTCGCACTCTCCGCCATGCTGGTCAACAGTCAAGGTCTATTGCAGTAACTGTGACAAGGCTAATGCATGACAAGATGAATATCGTATTGTGCTCTTCGGAGTCTTCTTCCAAGTGTGCTTTTTTTTTTCTCTTCAAAACGGTGCCCCTTGGCATAATATGGATGTGCGAGGAAGGTCCCCTGGCTTTCAGCTTGAAACATCCACTAAGAACCAAACAAAGAAAGTCCAATATGTTCTCCGCAATTTTGGAAGTCAACTGTATAAGGGCTTGGCTTAGGGAAGATCCGAACGTTTTTGTCCTTAAATGATCCCAACTCAAATTTATATTTTGAACTTTGGCAGCGCCGGATCACTTAGAAAACTGCCAGGTCATCCTCCCAGCATCAACGCGAGCGACGCGATTCAGCAAATGAAGAATTCGACCGCCACGGGCTTGCTCGAAGCATATCACGAAGCTTGGACTCTTTCGCGGCGAAACTCGGGATCCGTTTTCAACAGGGTTCCAGAGGGTGGAAAGGAGCAAAACGATTGAGGGGGTCCAGGATGTTTAAGTTTGACTTGAGGCCGCCAAGTCTGAGGATTTAGCCGTAACCCGTACTGTAAAGTGCCTTGTTTCTCAACCCCCCGATCAATGGATGTTGAGCACCCAGGAATTCACGATGCTAGGGCCGCTAGGGCTTATCAATCAACATTCAACATGATCTGAGTGTTAAGCCAAATGTTGCCCCAATCACTGGATGATCCCAAAACTATTTCCCAAACTAGGTGAACTTGAGAGTCAACCCATCACCAGGGGCTGCCAGACCCTCCCAGGAGAGCATTTGTTGTATGCGGTGGAGCCGCTCGGGTTGCAGCTCTGACCGGTGTCGACTTCGCAGCTGACCGTGGCCGTGTCGTGGATGGGTCGGAAACCAGGTCCTGCTCGGCTGCGCGTTGTTTGGTTCTTGGAACACCGGAAAACTCCAAACCGAGACGCACCAAAAGCCGCGTGGGTGAAAAACGCCTCAGCTTCGGAAACCGTCGGATTCAGCTCCTTCCCAGGTTGACGGGCTCCTTGCCAAGCCATTGCAACTGTGAAGATGCAGCTGCATGGAGCTCGTCTCCTGGAAACCAAGACGACGGTCGGAAAGTGCCCTCGGTCTCCCTCGGTCTCGTCTCCTTCCATCTTCCTGATCGTAGCGAGCGCGTTTTTCTTTCATTTGGCGCATGTCGTCTCATGTCTTGTGTGTGTGCATCGTGTTTCTTTTTTACACCCTTGCTGTGGCGACGAAGACGCATGTGACGGTGAGGTTCAATGAAACTCATATTACGCACGATCACACCTACAACGACACCATCGAAGACTACAACCAGGCCGTTCTCGAGGATGTGGATGCCATAAGTAGCCACTTGACAGTCCACCATGAAGTGATGAACGCGCGAAGAATGCCACGATGCCATTGCATAACCAACCTGACCTTTTGAATAAAGACTATACCGCATTGTGTGGATCATTTGGAACATGTTCAGCAACACGGTGAGATGAGTGGATTCTCCATGTGAGCGTCGTTCAAAAACCCACCTCTTCCTTGTTAGTGATCGAATTTCAAATGCTGATTTCGAGTGTGCTCTCACTGCAGTCGCGAAAGGTTCGCGAAGGTCCTGCGAAAGGTCTGCGCAAGTCATGTTGGTGACCTGGCCACGCTGCAAGAACAATTGCTCTTCAGACTTCCGATTGCTTTTTCCCGGGTTGGGAAAAAGCAAATTGGAAATCTGAAGCAATTTTGCTTTTTCCCGGGCCGGGAAAAAGCAAATTGGAAGTCTGAGCCTTTTGCTTTTTCCAGGCCTGGGAAAAAACAAATTGGAAGTCTGAACCATTTTGCTTTTTCCCGGCCCTGGAAAAAGCAAATTGGAAGTCTGAGCAAACTGGCCTGACTGAGCCGTCTCTTGTTCATGGAGGGTTGGGCAATCAAAATGGCTTGGTTGGAAGTCTTGACCATTTTGCTTTTTCCCGGCCCGGGAAAAAGCAAATTGAAAGTCTAGATCATTTTGCTTTTTCCCGGCCCGGGAAAAAGCAAATTGGAAGTCTGAGCAAACTGGCCTGACTGAGCCGTCTCTTGTTCATGGAGGGCTGCGCCCAACCAAAAACACACCAGCATGAAAATGGCTTGGTTGGAAGTCTTGACCATTTTGCTTTTTTCCCAGCCCGGGAAAAAGCAAATTGAAAGTCTAGACCACTTTGCTTTTTCCCGGCCCGGGAAAAAGCAAATTGGAAGTCTGAGCAAACTGGCCTGGCTGAGCCGTCTCTTTGTTCATGGAGGGTTGGGCGCAACCAAAGCCGGAAGTCTTGATCATTTTGCTTTTTCCCAGCCCGGAAAATAACAAATTGAAAGTGTAGGCCGGGAAAGGGAAAAAGCAAATTCAAAGTCTGAGTCAAATTGGAAAAATCAGTTTATATCAGGGTTAAAAAGTAAAATCAAGGAGTTGTGGCCCAATGGATAAGGTGCCAGGCTCATAAGCAGAAGGTTGCGGGCTCGAATCCCACACGCCCTGCTTGTTTCCAGGCCGGATTCCAAACTGCAAGCCTGATACATTTTGCTTCTTCCCGGGCCGGGAAAAAGCAAATTGGAAGTCTGGACCATTTTGCTTTTTCCCGCGCCGGGAAAAAGCAAATTGGAAGTCTGGACCATTTTGCTTTTTCCCGGCCCGGGAAAAAGCAAAATGGAAGTCTGAACCATTTTGCTTTTTCCCGGCTTGGAAAAAAGCAAACTCGAAGTCTGAACCATTTTGCCTTTTCCCGGGCCGGGAAAAAGCAAATTGGAAGTCTGGCCGTTTTGCTTTTTCCCGGCCTGGGAAAAAGCAAATTGGAAGTCTGAACCATTTTGCTTTTTCTCGGGTTGGGAATAAGCAAATTCGAAGTCTGAACCATTTTGCTTTTTCCCGGGCCAGGAAAAAGCAAATTGGAAGCCTGAGCCATTTTGCTTTTCCAGGCCCGGGAAAAAGCAAATTGGAAGTCTGAGCCATTTTGCTTTCTCCCGGCCCGGAAAAAAGCAAATTGGAAGTCTGAACCATCGGGAAAAAGCAAATTGGAAGTCTGAACCATCGGGAAAAAGCAAATTGGAAGTCTGGACCATTTTGCTTTTGCCGGCCCGGGAAAAAGCAAATTGGAAGTCTGGACCATTTTGCTTTTCCCGGCCCGGGAAAAAGCAAATTGGAAGTCTGAACCATTTTGCTTTTTCCCGGCCCGGGAAAAACAATTTGGAAGTCTGAGCCATTTTGCTTTTTCCCGGCCCGGGAAAAACAATTTGGAAGTCTGAGCCTTTTGCTTTTTCCCGGCCCGGGAAAAAGCAAATTGGAAGTCTGAGCTTTTTTGCTTTTTCCCGGCCTGGGAAAAAGCAAATTGGAAGTCTGAACCATTTTGCTTTTTCCCGGCCGGGAAAAAGCAAATTGGAAGTCTGAACCATTTTGCTTTTTCCCGGCCCGGGAAAAAGCAAATTGGAAGCCTGAGCCTTTTGCTTTTTCCCGGCCCGGGAAAGAGCAAATTGGAAATCTGAACCATTTTGAAGTCTGAACCATTTTGCTTTTTCCCGGGCCGGGAAAAGGCAAATTGGAAGTCTGAACCATTTTGCTTTTTCCCGGCCCGGGAAAAAGCAAATTGGAACTCTGAGCCTTTTGCTTTTTCCCGGCCCGGGAAAAAGCAAATTGGAACTCTGAGCCTTTTGCTCTTTCCCGGCCCGGGAAAAAGCAAATTGGAAGTCTGAACCACTTTGCTTTTTCCCGGCCGGAAAAAAGCAAATTGGAAGTCTGAACCATTTTGCTTTTCCCGGCCCGGGAAAAAGCAAATTGGAAGTCTGAACCATTTTGCTTTTTCCCGGGCCGGGAAAAAGCAAATTGGAAGTCTGGACCATTTTGCTTTTTCCCGGCCCGGGAAAAAGCAAAATGGAAGTCTGAACCATTTTGCTTTTTCCCGGCTTGGAAAAAAGCAAATTCGAAGTCTGAACCATTTTGCTTTTTCCCGGGCCGGGAAAAAGCAAATTGGAAGTCTGGCCGTTTTGCTTTTTCCCGGCCTGGGAAAAAGCAAATTGGAAGTCTGAACCATTTTGCTTTTTCTCGGGTTGGAAAAAAGCAAATTCGAAGTCTGAACCATTTTGCTTTTTCCCGGGCCGGGAAAAAGCAAATTGGAAGTCTGAACCATTTTGCTTTTTCCCGGCCCGGGAAAAAGCAAATTGGAACTCTGAGCCTTTTGCTCTTTCCCGGCCCGGGAAAAAGCAAATTGGAAGTCTGAACCATTTTGCTTTTTCCCGGCCCGGAAAAAAGCAAATTGGAAGTCTGAACCATTTTGCTTTTTCCCGGCCCGGGAAAAAGCAAATTGGAAGTCTGAACCATTTTGCTTTTTCCAGGCCCGGGAAAAAGCAAATTGGAAGTCTGAACCATTTTGCTTTTTGCCGGCCCGGGAAAAAGCAAATTGGAAGTCTGATACATTTCCAATTGCTTTTTCCCGACCCTTGGAAAATTCTTTGTCGTGGGAAACTGCGCAAGTATGGCGAAAGGTTCGCATTGTGGACGCGAAAGACGACGGGGCCAAACCCCACCCCACTCCACTCTTCTTGCTGGAAGCACGCGCTGGACACTCCAGCTGCAGATGCACTCATAGCATGCCCAAAAGTGCAGGTATGTGAGGTGAGGGTGAGGTGAGGTGGTTGGTTCTACAGCTGTAAGTGCGCATACAACACGGTCGGTGACTCCAGCGTGCGGTTCCAATTTTCTTTTCTAAAGCCTGGAAAAAGCATGTTTTTCAGAGAGCAGTGGCCTAATGGATAAGGCGCCAGGCTCATAAGCAGAAGCTCGTGGGCTCAAATCCCACAGGCGCTGCTTGTTTCCAGGCCGGATTCCAAACTGCAAGTCTGATACATTTACATTTTGCTTTTTCCCGAATTGGAAGTCTGAGCCATTGGAAGTCTGAACCATTTTGCTTTTTCCCGGCTTGGAAAAAAGCAAATTGGAAGTCTGAAACATTTTGCTTTTTCCCGGGCCGGGAAAAAGCAAATTGGAAGTCTGGCCGTTTTGTTTTTTCCCGGCCCGGGAAAAAGCAAATTGGAAGTCTGAACCATAAGCAAATTCGAAGTCTGAACCATTTGCTTTTTCCCGGCCCGGGAAAGAGCAAATTCGAAGTCTGAACCATTTTGCTTTTTCCCGGCCCGGGAAAAAGCAAATTGGAAGTCTGAGCAAACTGGCCTGACTGAGCCGTCTCTTGTTCATGGAGGGTTGTGCCCAACCAAAAACACACCAACATGAAAACTGCTTGGTTGGCTGGCTTCCTGTTCCTCAGCACTCAATGTGTCAGTGATCAGAGGACACAAGACGTGCCAGGGCAACTGCATGAATCCTTGAAAGCCTCTAGCCCCAACGAAAAACCATTTTCGCCGACAGGGTAAAACCCCACGCGCGAAAGCTTGCGAAAGCTTCGCGAAGGTCCTGCGAAAGGCCTGGAAAAAATGAAAGGACTTTTGAACAACCCCCACATGGTTTACACCTGGAGAGGATCAGAGCCTCATCTCTACAGCCATGCTGAAGGTGGATTCAGCATGATTCAGCACAGTTTTGGTATGGTTTCAGTCCGTTTGATCCGGAAGTGCAGCAGAATCACTCCATGGCCTTGGGGTGGCAGGTAGGTTTCTAGATGTTTCATGATGTTTCTAGCCTTCTAGATCTTCTAGCAGAGCAAACCCCATTCGATCTCGCTAGCTGTGCCAGGCCCGGATTGCTGGAGCTTTGGGTGGCCGTGTGGCGGAGCAGTTGGTCTTCGGCAGCTCCCAGGTGACCACTGGTGCTGGGGGAGATTTGCAGCAGGTGGAGCGCATGGCTCGGGCCATGGTCACCCAGTTTGGCATGTCCGATGCTCGGTTTTAAGCTCCCTTGGTGTGGAGACAAATTTTGACAACAGAGGGAACCCTTGGAATTTCCCAAACCTTGAGTCGTCCGAACGTCTTCCTTTGCAAATCACACCAAAGAGTTTCAACTTGGTGATGAAATTAATATACTAATGACTCATGATGAACGAGTTGGTTGATTTGAGGAGTGCTCCTGAGGCGGCTGGGAGTTCCCTAGAGACCCTGGTTGCTAGCTGATCATACTGATCTAAGGACGTGGGTTCCATTGCCATCGATGATGGAGGCTTTGGTGGGCCCAACTACTCGGAGGATTTGAACTCAAAGATTGACAGCGCCTCGCCAAACTCATTCGTAGAAACACTCCATGATGGAAATATGCCGAAATCTGCAAGCCCGCTTTGTGCTTGGTGTCTTCCATGGTTTTCCTGGTTTAGTTTTTGACATAGGAAGTTGATGGAAGTTGGGGAGGAGCTTGATCCCTTGATGTTCC
>CAXIVM010001919.1:0-20962 GCA_964035705.1 Porites rus | reverse complement strand
AAGAACACCGCCTTGAGCGATGGTGACACCGGCAAGGAGTTTGTTTAATTCTTCGTCATTTCGCACAGCCAACTGGAGGTGACGAGGAATGATTCTTGACTTCTTGTTGTCGCGTGCTGCGTTTCCTGCTAACTCGAGGATCTCAGCACTCAGATACTCAAGTACGGCAGCCAAGTACACGGGAGCACCGGCTCCGACGCGTTCAGCGTAGTTGCCTTTACGAAGAAGGCGATGGATGCGACCAACAGGAAATTGTAGTCCTGCCCTGGAAGAACGAGTCTTTGACTTGGTGCCCTGGGCTTTACCTTTTCCTCGTCCGGTCATTTTGTCGACTAACTCGTATATTAAGTTTCAGTTTAAGTTTCAGGAGACTGTTTTCCAAGACATAACTTCGGCCGCCATAATTTATCACGCGCGGACTGCGTTTCGTGGATCAGATTGCACCAATCAAAAGTCTAACATTGGCTCATAAAAAGAAATTCTAGCCTTGCAATTGTTCTCTTTGTGTCGATTGGCGGCACGCTCCATTGTTTACACCGAGAAAAACAAAACACCAATCACCGACGAGAACTTGCGATCCGCATATTAATTGATCCTATTGAATTTGGCAACATAAATAGAAACTGTGATATCCCGAATTAGCAAACTCGATTTCGAAAAGGCAGAGATATCTTTCTTTACCATGGCACCTAAACCGATTGCAGCTAAAAAAGGAGAGAAGAAGAGCGGCGGTAAGGCAAAATCCACGTCGGGCGACAGTACGAAAAAACGGCGATCGAAACGGAAGGAGAGTTATGCGATCTACATCTACAAAGTGTTAAAGCAGGTACATCCTGACACCGGAATCTCCAGCAAAGCAATGGGTATCATGAACTCTTTCGTGAACGATATCTTCGAGCGCATTGCTACAGAATCCTCCCGTCTAGCCCACTACAACAAGAAGTCCACTATCAGCTCCCGCGAGATTCAGACAGCCATCAGACTGCTCCTTCCAGGAGAACTCGCAAAGCACGCAGTCAGTGAGGGTACCAAGGCCGTCACGAAGTACACTAGTAGCAAGTGAAAACCATTCTTCAATACCAGATCTAAACAACGGCTCTTTTAGGAGCCACCAAATGTCAAAAAAAGCAATGATCAACACTCAACACGGTTTCTTAGAGTTTTCAATCGTCATTATAAACCCCGACACTCGCTCGCTCGCACACTTGCTCCCATTAAAACGAACAAATCATTCCTCTATTTCCCCGTTCAACTTTACTTTTTACATAAAAAAAAAAAAACAACAACAACAACAACAACAAAAAACAGATAAAGGTTTTAAAAGATGATTTTTATGTAAGCAAGGAGAAAAGAAGAAAAAAAAAAGAAACAAATAAACGATTGCTGGGTGACAACACGCACCGAGCCAAACAGTTTCCGCAGGATCTCCTTCCCAGCGCGATGACCACTACACCACGCCAGAGAATCAACTGACGTAATTCGTAAAACAACGTTACTTAAAAGTGTTACAGGCATGAACAGGTCACTTCGGTACTGCACTTGAGAACAAGAGAACGGTTTACCAGGCTGCAAATATATATTTTCCGGGATGTAAGGGTTTTAATACTTCAAATCAGTTAAGCGGGAGGGATTCTGACTATTCAATATTGATGTTTACGGTAGTTTTCATTACCCGGATACCTGATAACCAGTTTCTTGACTAAGGTGCATGTACTGACCACTTCGAATAAAAAGTATTTATCTTATCTGATCTGATCTGATCTGATCTGATCTTATGGAGTGGCTTTTGTTTACTCTTTTAAGGCGTCTCTAAGCCGCGGTTCAAGTAACCTTCTGCTCAACAAAAACGAAATCAGTTTCGGCAAAGGAGAAATAAATACTGTGCTATAGGTGACGGTGACCTAAGGTCAACATACTAGAGGTGATATTGGTGATGACTTTACTTTATTTGGTGGCTCCTAAAGGAGCCGGTAGTTGAATAAGCGGGCGAGTTTTACTTGCCACTGACTTTCTTGTTGACTGTTTTTTTAACCGAGGCTTTGCTTTCTTTCGCTTTCTTAGGCAACGGCTTCTTTGTAGCAGTCTTCTTTGGCACGAGAGGTGTCTTCTTCTTGCTGCTGGAAACTTTCTTACCCGGCGATTTCTTGGTTTTCTCGGCTGGTTTGCGGGCGGTCTTTTCTTTCGCGGCGACCTTCTTTATTTTTGGTTTGTTGGCTGGATCGGCGGTTTTGGTCTTCTTCGCCGGGTCTTTGGTTGCCTTTGCTTTCTGTACTTCTTTGTTGACCTTGAAAGAACCTGAAGCTCCGGACCCTTTGGTGTTGATAAATTGACCACTCTCCACGCCTCTCTTAAGAGCCATTTTAATAAAATGACTTGCTTTGTCTCCCACTTTGAAATGGTTCTTAACGTACTTGTCGACAGCCTGACGCGAGGAACCATTACGATCTTTCAGGGCGTGAAGGGCTTGTATGATCATTTCTGCATACTTAGGGTGTTCGGCCGGCTGTTTAGAAGCTTTCTTCTGGGTGCTTTTGGCAGACATGTCTCGTTATTGTCTCCACAGCGATAGCTAATGTTGGTTACTTGCGCAACTCTTTTCTTAAGTTGTTATAGCGGACCGCAGAGGGATCAGTTACTACTGATCGCGATAGATCTGTAACCTCTAAGACGTTTGCTAAGTTCTTTGAAAATGAGATGGATTGTAAACGTCAACTTAGGAAGACAGGCAGAGAGATTAACTGAACGAATAAGGAGATGTTGGGCGCAATCACTAATTTTTTGGTAAGCTTAGAGATACTAGTACTCTACTGTGTCCTGTGCAGCACTTGTGTTGTGTGTATTATCGCGAAAAACCTGTAACGGCGTAGAGTATGAGAATTATGTCTGTCTCATTTCACTAGTAACTAAAAAAGAAACAAGTAGAGACAAGGTAAGAAGTAGTTTATTGGCCATTAACTTTTATTGTCAGGTGGTGGCTCCTAAAGGAGCCGTTTGTGTTGTGAGATTGTCAGAACCGAGCTGAGCTGTTATGCACGTTCGCCCCGGATCCTACGAGCCAACTGGATATCTTTAGGCATGATGGTGACACGTTTAGCGTGAATGGCGCAAAGGTTGGTGTCCTCGAAAAGACCGACCAGGTAGGCTTCGCTAGCCTCTTGAAGAGCCAGCACGGCTGAGCTTTGAAAGCGCAAGTCGGTCTTGAAATCCTGAGCGATTTCTCGAACAAGACGCTGAAACGGTAACTTGCGAATCAGCAACTCGGTGGACTTCTGATAACGACGGATCTCTCTGAGGGCCACTGTTCCTGGCCTGTAACGGTGCGGTTTTTTCACGCCACCAGTAGCAGGAGCGCTCTTTCGAGCTGCCTTAGTAGCCAGCTGTTTACGAGGCGCTTTTCCTCCGGTGGACTTTCTCGCTGTTTGTTTGGTTCGGGCCATGACTGTGAAACTGATGTTCAGAAGATTAAAGGCTCTATGTGAAAGCTTGGCAATTTTTATGGCCGCGATTTATCAGGAGGCTGTCGCAAGCCGATTGGATATTTAAGAATTTATGTATTTCTGATTGGTTCGGCTTCGGAGACACCCTGCTTTGATTTGCATGCCTTACAATAGACAGTGGGGCGAAAGAAAATTATAATATTCTTTTGTTGTCCTTTTACTAAGAACAAATCTATGTAAACACAAGAAATAATGTTTCCCGAGAGGTCAGATTGAAGGGTATAGATTGAAAAGCAATTTCTGTTCTGCAGTGATTTAACATAGTACGAGACCTGTCCCTTTTTAAACCTTGACGATAATTCAGACAACCGAGAATGTCCGGTCGCGGCAAAGGAGGTAAAGGCTTGGGCAAAGGTGGTGCTAAGCGTCATCGTAAGATTCTACGCGATAATATCCAAGGAATTACCAAGCCAGCGATCCGTCGTCTCGCTCGCCGTGGGGGTGTAAAGCGAATTTCTGGACTGATCTACGAGGAGACACGCGGTGTTCTGAAAGTTTTCCTTGAGAACGTTATCCGCGATGCCGTGACCTACACCGAGCACGCCAAGCGTAAGACCGTTACAGCCATGGACGTAGTATACGCTCTGAAACGACAAGGACGTACTCTGTACGGTTTTGGGGGTTAGAATACACTGTGATCCCTGATCAACACTTAAACCAACGGCTCTTTTAGGAGCCAACAAATGTATGAAAAGCTCTGACCAAATACGTGATAAGAGAATTTGTTTTCATTACGATCATTGCCGAAGGTTTATACACATATGAACAAGACAACATACACCTGAAATCGATTCAGCGCTTTATTTACTGGGTGCGTCCACGCGAGTTTTTTCTTTTTTTGTGACTTTACAGCAGCGCAGTCGTTACTTATAAAGGGAAATTATTTTTTCCCGTCTAGATTAGCCTCATAGCTCTTTGCGGGGCGTACAATACTGTAAAGCTTTTGTCTTTAGTTAGTGAATAAACTGTTGCTGTACGTTGTTGTTGTCGCAGAATTAAGAGAGCAAGCTGGTTTGTGTCGTTACCGACGACGGTTTATAACTGTGTCTGTTTATTTTACGTAAACAGCTTATGTACTGAATGAAATCACGACGATCTCTTGTAATTTTGACGCAAAGAAAACAATATTTCAAGCTCAGTAGTAGCAGCAATGTTTGTTCCCGGTTGCTAGGAATGCGATGAATTGTGTACTCGTTTAAAAAGATCAGAAAGTTGTTCGATTGTCGCTTGGTATGTACCTCGAAGTTCGTATAAAAACCTGTTGGAAACAGCGCGAATGAAACCTGCATAAAAAGCAAACGCAATTTCAACTTTCATGATATAATCACATCAGTCTTTAAATTCATGTTACACCGAGCTAAACTGACCTAAGACTGGTTTCAGTTTCAAGCAATGTTGTGGTTGCTGTTGTTTCTTTCTTACATGCTATAGCCGAAATAACGCTAAATATGCTTTGGTATACGCATTTATGAACAAAACTAGGAACATGGAACCATGCAAAAACAAGTAGAAATAGCAAGTTTCCGCGAGACATAATTATTTGCGGCTAAGTATCCATCCAGTTATTAATCCCAAACTGAGACGGCGAATACTATTTGGGGGGTAGATTACAAATTTATATCGTGATTGGTCATGACTTTATTCTAGACTTGGTGGCTCCTAAAAGAGCCGTTTGTATTTATGGTTGTTGCCGTCGCTTAGTGTTGTTTCTTCTCTGTCTTTTTAGGTAGTAATACTGCCTGAATGTTGGGAAGAACACCGCCTTGAGCGATGGTGACACCGGCAAGGAGTTTGTTTAATTCTTCGTCATTTCGCACAGCCAACTGGAGGTGACGAGGAATGATTCTTGACTTCTTGTTGTCGCGTGCTGCGTTTCCTGCTAACTCGAGG
Source organism: Porites rus (assembly GCA_964035705.1). Classification (NCBI taxonomy): domain Eukaryota; kingdom Metazoa; phylum Cnidaria; class Anthozoa; order Scleractinia; family Poritidae; genus Porites; species Porites rus. Next base: position 15,575 of record CAXIVM010001919.1, on the reverse strand, counting down.
ATCTCAGCACTCAGATACTCAAGTACGGCAGCCAAGTACACGGGAGCACCGGCTCCGACGCGTTCAGCGTAGTTGCCTTTACGAAGAAGGCGATGGATGCGACCAACAGGAAATTGTAGTCCTGCCCTGGAAGAACGAGTCTTTGACTTGGTGCCCTGGGCTTTACCTTTTCCTCGTCCGGTCATTTTGTCGACTAACTCGTATATTAAGTTTCAGTTTAAGTTTCAGGAGACTGTTTTCCAAGACATAACTTCGGCCGCCATAATTTATCACGCGCGGACTGCGTTTCGTGGATCAGATTGCACCAATCAAAAGTCTAACATTGGCTCATAAAAAGAAATTCTAGCCTTGCAATTGTTCTCTTTGTGTCGATTGGCGGCACGCTCCATTGTTTACACCGAGAAAAACAAAACACCAATCACCGACGAGAACTTGCGATCCGCATATTAATTGATCCTATTGAATTTGGCAACATAAATAGAAACTGTGATATCCCGAATTAGCAAACTCGATTTCGAAAAGGCAGAGATATCTTTCTTTACCATGGCACCTAAACCGATTGCAGCTAAAAAAGGAGAGAAGAAGAGCGGCGGTAAGGCAAAATCCACGTCGGGCGACAGTACGAAAAAACGGCGATCGAAACGGAAGGAGAGTTATGCGATCTACATCTACAAAGTGTTAAAGCAGGTACATCCTGACACCGGAATCTCCAGCAAAGCAATGGGTATCATGAACTCTTTCGTGAACGATATCTTCGAGCGCATTGCTACAGAATCCTCCCGTCTAGCCCACTACAACAAGAAGTCCACTATCAGCTCCCGCGAGATTCAGACAGCCATCAGACTGCTCCTTCCAGGAGAACTCGCAAAGCACGCAGTCAGTGAGGGTACCAAGGCCGTCACGAAGTACACTAGTAGCAAGTGAAAACCATTCTTCAATACCAGATCTAAACAACGGCTCTTTTAGGAGCCACCAAATGTCAAAAAAAGCAATGATCAACACTCAACACGGTTTCTTAGAGTTTTCAATCGTCATTATAAACCCCGACACTCGCTCGCTCGCACACTTGCTCCCATTAAAACGAACAAATCATTCCTCTATTTCCCCGTTCAACTTTACTTTTTACATAAAAAAAAAAACAACAACAACAACAACAACAAAAAACAGATAAAGGTTTTAAAAGATGATTTTTATGTAAGCAAGGAGAAAAGAAGAAAAAAAAAAGAAACAAATAAACGATTGCTGGGTGACAACACGCACCGAGCCAAACAGTTTCCGCAGGATCTCCTTCCCAGCGCGATGACCACTACACCACGCCAGAGAATCAACTGACGTAATTCGTAAAACAACGTTACTTAAAAGTGTTACAGGCATGAACAGGTCACTTCGGTACTGCACTTGAGAACAAGAGAACGGTTTACCAGGCTGCAAATATATATTTTCCGGGATGTAAGGGTTTTAATACTTCAAATCAGTTAAGCGGGAGGGATTCTGACTATTCAATATTGATGTTTACGGTAGTTTTCATTACCCGGATACCTGATAACCAGTTTCTTGACTAAGGTGCATGTACTGACCACTTCGAATAAAAAGTATTTATCTTATCTGATCTGATCTGATCTGATCTGATCTTATGGAGTGGCTTTTGTTTACTCTTTTAAGGCGTCTCTAAGCCGCGGTTCAAGTAACCTTCTGCTCAACAAAAACGAAATCAGTTTCGGCAAAGGAGAAATAAATACTGTGCTATAGGTGACGGTGACCTAAGGTCAACATACTAGAGGTGATATTGGTGATGACTTTACTTTATTTGGTGGCTCCTAAAGGAGCCGGTAGTTGAATAAGCGGGCGAGTTTTACTTGCCACTGACTTTCTTGTTGACTGTTTTTTTAACCGAGGCTTTGCTTTCTTTCGCTTTCTTAGGCAACGGCTTCTTTGTAGCAGTCTTCTTTGGCACGAGAGGTGTCTTCTTCTTGCTGCTGGAAACTTTCTTACCCGGCGATTTCTTGGTTTTCTCGGCTGGTTTGCGGGCGGTCTTTTCTTTCGCGGCGACCTTCTTTATTTTTGGTTTGTTGGCTGGATCGGCGGTTTTGGTCTTCTTCGCCGGGTCTTTGGTTGCCTTTGCTTTCTGTACTTCTTTGTTGACCTTGAAAGAACCTGAAGCTCCGGACCCTTTGGTGTTGATAAATTGACCACTCTCCACGCCTCTCTTAAGAGCCATTTTAATAAAATGACTTGCTTTGTCTCCCACTTTGAAATGGTTCTTAACGTACTTGTCGACAGCCTGACGCGAGGAACCATTACGATCTTTCAGGGCGTGAAGGGCTTGTATGATCATTTCTGCATACTTAGGGTGTTCGGCCGGCTGTTTAGAAGCTTTCTTCTGGGTGCTTTTGGCAGACATGTCTCGTTATTGTCTCCACAGCGATAGCTAATGTTGGTTACTTGCGCAACTCTTTTCTTAAGTTGTTATAGCGGACCGCAGAGGGATCAGTTACTACTGATCGCGATAGATCTGTAACCTCTAAGACGTTTGCTAAGTTCTTTGAAAATGAGATGGATTGTAAACGTCAACTTAGGAAGACAGGCAGAGAGATTAACTGAACGAATAAGGAGATGTTGGGCGCAATCACTAATTTTTTGGTAAGCTTAGAGATACTAGTACTCTACTGTGTCCTGTGCAGCACTTGTGTTGTGTGTATTATCGCGAAAAACCTGTAACGGCGTAGAGTATGAGAATTATGTCTGTCTCATTTCACTAGTAACTAAAAAAGAAACAAGTAGAGACAAGGTAAGAAGTAGTTTATTGGCCATTAACTTTTATTGTCAGGTGGTGGCTCCTAAAGGAGCCGTTTGTGTTGTGAGATTGTCAGAACCGAGCTGAGCTGTTATGCACGTTCGCCCCGGATCCTACGAGCCAACTGGATATCTTTAGGCATGATGGTGACACGTTTAGCGTGAATGGCGCAAAGGTTGGTGTCCTCGAAAAGACCGACCAGGTAGGCTTCGCTAGCCTCTTGAAGAGCCAGCACGGCTGAGCTTTGAAAGCGCAAGTCGGTCTTGAAATCCTGAGCGATTTCTCGAACAAGACGCTGAAACGGTAACTTGCGAATCAGCAACTCGGTGGACTTCTGATAACGACGGATCTCTCTGAGGGCCACTGTTCCTGGCCTGTAACGGTGCGGTTTTTTCACGCCACCAGTAGCAGGAGCGCTCTTTCGAGCTGCCTTAGTAGCCAGCTGTTTACGAGGCGCTTTTCCTCCGGTGGACTTTCTCGCTGTTTGTTTGGTTCGGGCCATGACTGTGAAACTGATGTTCAGAAGATTAAAGGCTCTATGTGAAAGCTTGGCAATTTTTATGGCCGCGATTTATCAGGAGGCTGTCGCAAGCCGATTGGATATTTAAGAATTTATGTATTTCTGATTGGTTCGGCTTCGGAGACACCCTGCTTTGATTTGCATGCCTTACAATAGACAGTGGGGCGAAAGAAAATTATAATATTCTTTTGTTGTCCTTTTACTAAGAACAAATCTATGTAAACACAAGAAATAATGTTTCCCGAGAGGTCAGATTGAAGGGTATAGATTGAAAAGCAATTTCTGTTCTGCAGTGATTTAACATAGTACGAGACCTGTCCCTTTTTAAACCTTGACGATAATTCAGACAACCGAGAATGTCCGGTCGCGGCAAAGGAGGTAAAGGCTTGGGCAAAGGTGGTGCTAAGCGTCATCGTAAGATTCTACGCGATAATATCCAAGGAATTACCAAGCCAGCGATCCGTCGTCTCGCTCGCCGTGGGGGTGTAAAGCGAATTTCTGGACTGATCTACGAGGAGACACGCGGTGTTCTGAAAGTTTTCCTTGAGAACGTTATCCGCGATGCCGTGACCTACACCGAGCACGCCAAGCGTAAGACCGTTACAGCCATGGACGTAGTATACGCTCTGAAACGACAAGGACGTACTCTGTACGGTTTTGGGGGTTAGAATACACTGTGATCCCTGATCAACACTTAAACCAACGGCTCTTTTAGGAGCCAACAAATGTATGAAAAGCTCTGACCAAATACGTGATAAGAGAATTTGTTTTCATTACGATCATTGCCGAAGGTTTATACACATATGAACAAGACAACATACACCTGAAATCGATTCAGCGCTTTATTTACTGGGTGCGTCCACGCGAGTTTTTTCTTTTTTTGTGACTTTACAGCAGCGCAGTCGTTACTTATAAAGGGAAATTATTTTTTCCCGTCTAGATTAGCCTCATAGCTCTTTGCGGGGCGTACAATACTGTAAAGCTTTTGTCTTTAGTTAGTGAATAAACTGTTGCTGTACGTTGTTGTTGTCGCAGAATTAAGAGAGCAAGCTGGTTTGTGTCGTTACCGACGACGGTTTATAACTGTGTCTGTTTATTTTACGTAAACAGCTTATGTACTGAATGAAATCACGACGATCTCTTGTAATTTTGACGCAAAGAAAACAATATTTCAAGCTCAGTAGTAGCAGCAATGTTTGTTCCCGGTTGCTAGGAATGCGATGAATTGTGTACTCGTTTAAAAAGATCAGAAAGTTGTTCGATTGTCGCTTGGTATGTACCTCGAAGTTCGTATAAAAACCTGTTGGAAACAGCGCGAATGAAACCTGCATAAAAAGCAAACGCAATTTCAACTTTCATGATATAATCACATCAGTCTTTAAATTCATGTTACACCGAGCTAAACTGACCTAAGACTGGTTTCAGTTTCAAGCAATGTTGTGGTTGCTGTTGTTTCTTTCTTACATGCTATAGCCGAAATAACGCTAAATATGCTTTGGTATACGCATTTATGAACAAAACTAGGAACATGGAACCATGCAAAAACAAGTAGAAATAGCAAGTTTCCGCGAGACATAATTATTTGCGGCTAAGTATCCATCCAGTTATTAATCCCAAACTGAGACGGCGAATACTATTTGGGGGGTAGATTACAAATTTATATCGTGATTGGTCATGACTTTATTCTAGACTTGGTGGCTCCTAAAAGAGCCGTTTGTATTTATGGTTGTTGCCGTCGCTTAGTGTTGTTTCTTCTCTGTCTTTTTAGGTAGTAATACTGCCTGAATGTTGGGAAGAACACCGCCTTGAGCGATGGTGACACCGGCAAGGAGTTTGTTTAATTCTTCGTCATTTCGCACAGCCAACTGGAGGTGACGAGGAATGATTCTTGACTTCTTGTTGTCGCGTGCTGCGTTTCCTGCTAACTCGAGGATCTCAGCACTCAGATACTCAAGTACGGCAGCCAAGTACACGGGAGCACCGGCTCCGACGCGTTCAGCGTAGTTGCCTTTACGAAGAAGGCGATGGATGCGACCAACAGGAAATTGTAGTCCTGCCCTGGAAGAACGAGTCTTTGACTTGGTGCCCTGGGCTTTACCTTTTCCTCGTCCGGTCATTTTGTCGACTAACTCGTATATTAAGTTTCAGTTTAAGTTTCAGGAGACTGTTTTCCAAGACATAACTTCGGCCGCCATAATTTATCACGCGCGGACTGCGTTTCGTGGATCAGATTGCACCAATCAAAAGTCTAACATTGGCTCATAAAAAGAAATTCTAGCCTTGCAATTGTTCTCTTTGTGTCGATTGGCGGCACGCTCCATTGTTTACACCGAGAAAAACAAAACACCAATCACCGACGAGAACTTGCGATCCGCATATTAATTGATCCTATTGAATTTGGCAACATAAATAGAAACTGTGATATCCCGAATTAGCAAACTCGATTTCGAAAAGGCAGAGATATCTTTCTTTACCATGGCACCTAAACCGATTGCAGCTAAAAAAGGAGAGAAGAAGAGCGGCGGTAAGGCAAAATCCACGTCGGGCGACAGTACGAAAAAACGGCGATCGAAACGGAAGGAGAGTTATGCGATCTACATCTACAAAGTGTTAAAGCAGGTACATCCTGACACCGGAATCTCCAGCAAAGCAATGGGTATCATGAACTCTTTCGTGAACAATATCTTCGAGCGCATTGCTACAGAATCCTCCCGTCTAGCCCACTACAACAAGAAGTCCACTATCAGCTCCCGCGAGATTCAGACAGCCATCAGACTGCTCCTTCCAGGAGAACTCGCAAAGCACGCAGTCAGTGAGGGTACCAAGGCCGTCACGAAGTACACTAGTAGCAAGTGAAAACCATTCTTCAATACCAGATCTAAACAACGGCTCTTTTAGGAGCCACCAAATGTCAAAAAAAGCAATGATCAACACTCAACACGGTTTCTTAGAGTTTTCAATCGTCATTATAAACCCCGACACTCGCTCGCTCGCACACTTGCTCCCATTAAAACGAACAAATCATTCCTCTATTTCCCCGTTCAACTTTACTTTTTACATAAAAAAAAAAAACAACAACAACAACAACAACAAAAAACAGATAAAGGTTTTAAAAGATGATTTTTATGTAAGCAAGGAGAAAAGAAGAAAAAAAAAAGAAACAAATAAACGATTGCTGGGTGACAACACGCACCGAGCCAAACAGTTTCCGCAGGATCTCCTTCCCAGCGCGATGACCACTACACCACGCCAGAGAATCAACTGACGTAATTCGTAAAACAACGTTACTTAAAAGTGTTACAGGCATGAACAGGTCACTTCGGTACTGCACTTGAGAACAAGAGAACGGTTTACCAGGCTGCAAATATATATTTTCCGGGATGTAAGGGTTTTAATACTTCAAATCAGTTAAGCGGGAGGGATTCTGACTATTCAATATTGATGTTTACGGTAGTTTTCATTACCCGGATACCTGATAACCAGTTTCTTGACTAAGGTGCATGTACTGACCACTTCGAATAAAAAGTATTTATCTTATCTGATCTGATCTGATCTGATCTGATCTTATGGAGTGGCTTTTGTTTACTCTTTTAAGGCGTCTCTAAGCCGCGGTTCAAGTAACCTTCTGCTCAACAAAAACGAAATCAGTTTCGGCAAAGGAGAAATAAATACTGTGCTATAGGTGACGGTGACCTAAGGTCAACATACTAGAGGTGATATTGGTGATGACTTTACTTTATTTGGTGGCTCCTAAAGGAGCCGGTAGTTGAATAAGCGGGCGAGTTTTACTTGCCACTGACTTTCTTGTTGACTGTTTTTTTAACCGAGGCTTTGCTTTCTTTCGCTTTCTTAGGCAACGGCTTCTTTGTAGCAGTCTTCTTTGGCACGAGAGGTGTCTTCTTCTTGCTGCTGGAAACTTTCTTACCCGGCGATTTCTTGGTTTTCTCGGCTGGTTTGCGGGCGGTCTTTTCTTTCGCGGCGACCTTCTTTATTTTTGGTTTGTTGGCTGGATCGGCGGTTTTGGTCTTCTTCGCCGGGTCTTTGGTTGCCTTTGCTTTCTGTACTTCTTTGTTGACCTTGAAAGAACCTGAAGCTCCGGACCCTTTGGTGTTGATAAATTGACCACTCTCCACGCCTCTCTTAAGAGCCATTTTAATAAAATGACTTGCTTTGTCTCCCACTTTGAAATGGTTCTTAACGTACTTGTCGACAGCCTGACGCGAGGAACCATTACGATCTTTCAGGGCGTGAAGGGCTTGTATGATCATTTCTGCATACTTAGGGTGTTCGGCCGGCTGTTTAGAAGCTTTCTTCTGGGTGCTTTTGGCAGACATGTCTCGTTATTGTCTCCACAGCGATAGCTAATGTTGGTTACTTGCGCAACTCTTTTCTTAAGTTGTTATAGCGGACCGCAGAGGGATCAGTTACTACTGATCGCGATAGATCTGTAACCTCTAAGACGTTTGCTAAGTTCTTTGAAAATGAGATGGATTGTAAACGTCAACTTAGGAAGACAGGCAGAGAGATTAACTGAACGAATAAGGAGATGTTGGGCGCAATCACTAATTTTTTGGTAAGCTTAGAGATACTAGTACTCTACTGTGTCCTGTGCAGCACTTGTGTTGTGTGTATTATCGCGAAAAACCTGTAACGGCGTAGAGTATGAGAATTATGTCTGTCTCATTTCACTAGTAACTAAAAAAGAAACAAGTAGAGACAAGGTAAGAAGTAGTTTATTGGCCATTAACTTTTATTGTCAGGTGGTGGCTCCTAAAGGAGCCGTTTGTGTTGTGAGATTGTCAGAACCGAGCTGAGCTGTTATGCACGTTCGCCCCGGATCCTACGAGCCAACTGGATATCTTTAGGCATGATGGTGACACGTTTAGCGTGAATGGCGCAAAGGTTGGTGTCCTCGAAAAGACCGACCAGGTAGGCTTCGCTAGCCTCTTGAAGAGCCAGCACGGCTGAGCTTTGAAAGCGCAAGTCGGTCTTGAAATCCTGAGCGATTTCTCGAACAAGACGCTGAAACGGTAACTTGCGAATCAGCAACTCGGTGGACTTCTGATAACGACGGATCTCTCTGAGGGCCACTGTTCCTGGCCTGTAACGGTGCGGTTTTTTCACGCCACCAGTAGCAGGAGCGCTCTTTCGAGCTGCCTTAGTAGCCAGCTGTTTACGAGGCGCTTTTCCTCCGGTGGACTTTCTCGCTGTTTGCTTGGTTCGGGCCATGACTGTGAAACTGATGTTCAGAAGATTAAAGGCTCTATGTGAAAGCTTGGCAATTTTTATGGCCGCGATTTATCAGGAGGCTGTCGCAAGCCGATTGGATATTTAAGAATTTATGTATTTCTGATTGGTTCGGCTTCGGAGACACCCTGCTTTGATTTGCATGCCTTACAATAGACAGTGGGGCGAAAGAAAATTATAATATTCTTTTGTTGTCCTTTTACTAAGAACAAATCTATGTAAACACAAGAAATAATGTTTCCCGAGAGGTCAGATTGAAGGGTATAGATTGAAAAGCAATTTCTGTTCTGCAGTGATTTAACATAGTACGAGACCTGTCCCTTTTTAAACCTTGACGATAATTCAGACAACCGAGAATGTCCGGTCGCGGCAAAGGAGGTAAAGGCTTGGGCAAAGGTGGTGCTAAGCGTCATCGTAAGATTCTACGCGATAATATCCAAGGAATTACCAAGCCAGCGATCCGTCGTCTCGCTCGCCGTGGGGGTGTAAAGCGAATTTCTGGACTGATCTACGAGGAGACACGCGGTGTTCTGAAAGTTTTCCTTGAGAACGTTATCCGCGATGCCGTGACCTACACCGAGCACGCCAAGCGTAAGACCGTTACAGCCATGGACGTAGTATACGCTCTGAAACGACAAGGACGTACTCTGTACGGTTTTGGGGGTTAGAATACACTGTGATCCCTGATCAACACTTAAACCAACGGCTCTTTTAGGAGCCAACAAATGTATGAAAAGCTCTGACCAAATACGTGATAAGAGAATTTGTTTTCATTACGATCATTGCCGAAGGTTTATACACATATGAACAAGACAACATACACCTGAAATCGATTCAGCGCTTTATTTACTGGGTGCGTCCACGCGAGTTTTTTCTTTTTTTGTGACTTTACAGCAGCGCAGTCGTTACTTATAAAGGGAAATTATTTTTTCCCGTCTAGATTAGCCTCATAGCTCTTTGCGGGGCGTACAATACTGTAAAGCTTTTGTCTTTAGTTAGTGAATAAACTGTTGCTGTACGTTGTTGTTGTCGCAGAATTAAGAGAGCAAGCTGGTTTGTGTCGTTACCGACGACGGTTTATAACTGTGTCTGTTTATTTTACGTAAACAGCTTATGTACTGAATGAAATCACGACGATCTCTTGTAATTTTGACGCAAAGAAAACAATATTTCAAGCTCAGTAGTAGCAGCAATGTTTGTTCCCGGTTGCTAGGAATGCGATGAATTGTGTACTCGTTTAAAAAGATCAGAAAGTTGTTCGATTGTCGCTTGGTATGTACCTCGAAGTTCGTATAAAAACCTGTTGGAAACAGCGCGAATGAAACCTGCATAAAAAGCAAACGCAATTTCAACTTTCATGATATAATCACATCAGTCTTTAAATTCATGTTACACCGAGCTAAACTGACCTAAGACTGGTTTCAGTTTCAAGCAATGTTGTGGTTGCTGTTGTTTCTTTCTTACATGCTATAGCCGAAATAACGCTAAATATGCTTTGGTATACGCATTTATGAACAAAACTAGGAACATGGAACCATGCAAAAACAAGTAGAAATAGCAAGTTTCCGCGAGACATAATTATTTGCGGCTAAGTATCCATCCAGTTATTAATCCCAAACTGAGACGGCGAATACTATTTGGGGGGTAGATTACAAATTTATATCGTGATTGGTCATGACTTTATTCTAGACTTGGTGGCTCCTAAAAGAGCCGTTTGTATTTATGGTTGTTGCCGTCGCTTAGTGTTGTTTCTTCTCTGTCTTTTTAGGTAGTAATACTGCCTGAATGTTGGGAAGAACACCGCCTTGAGCGATGGTGACACCGGCAAGGAGTTTGTTTAATTCTTCGTCATTTCGCACAGCCAACTGGAGGTGACGAGGAATGATTCTTGACTTCTTGTTGTCGCGTGCTGCGTTTCCTGCTAACTCGAGGATCTCAGCACTCAGATACTCAAGTACGGCAGCCAAGTACACGGGAGCACCGGCTCCGACGCGTTCAGCGTAGTTGCCTTTACGAAGAAGGCGATGGATGCGACCAACAGGAAATTGTAGTCCTGCCCTGGAAGAACGAGTCTTTGACTTGGTGCCCTGGGCTTTACCTTTTCCTCGTCCGGTCATTTTGTCGACTAACTCGTATATTAAGTTTCAGTTTAAGTTTCAGGAGACTGTTTTCCAAGACATAACTTCGGCCGCCATAATTTATCACGCGCGGACTGCGTTTCGTGGATCAGATTGCACCAATCAAAAGTCTAACATTGGCTCATAAAAAGAAATTCTAGCCTTGCAATTGTTCTCTTTGTGTCGATTGGCGGCACGCTCCATTGTTTACACCGAGAAAAACAAAACACCAATCACCGACGAGAACTTGCGATCCGCATATTAATTGATCCTATTGAATTTGGCAACATAAATAGAAACTGTGATATCCCGAATTAGCAAACTCGATTTCGAAAAGGCAGAGATATCTTTCTTTACCATGGCACCTAAACCGATTGCAGCTAAAAAAGGAGAGAAGAAGAGCGGCGGTAAGGCAAAATCCACGTCGGGCGACAGTACGAAAAAACGGCGATCGAAACGGAAGGAGAGTTATGCGATCTACATCTACAAAGTGTTAAAGCAGGTACATCCTGACACCGGAATCTCCAGCAAAGCAATGGGTATCATGAACTCTTTCGTGAACGATATCTTCGAGCGCATTGCTACAGAATCCTCCCGTCTAGCCCACTACAACAAGAAGTCCACTATCAGCTCCCGCGAGATTCAGACAGCCATCAGACTGCTCCTTCCAGGAGAACTCGCAAAGCACGCAGTCAGTGAGGGTACCAAGGCCGTCACGAAGTACACTAGTAGCAAGTGAAAACCATTCTTCAATACCAGATCTAAACAACGGCTCTTTTAGGAGCCACCAAATGTCAAAAAAAGCAATGATCAACACTCAACACGGTTTCTTAGAGTTTTCAATCGTCATTATAAACCCCGACACTCGCTCGCTCGCACACTTGCTCCCATTAAAACGAACAAATCATTCCTCTATTTCCCCGTTCAACTTTACTTTTTACATAAAAAAAAAAAACAACAACAACAACAACAACAAAAAACAGATAAAGGTTTTAAAAGATGATTTTTATGTAAGCAAGGAGAAAAGAAGAAAAAAAAAAGAAACAAATAAACGATTGCTGGGTGACAACACGCACCGAGCCAAACAGTTTCCGCAGGATCTCCTTCCCAGCGCGATGACCACTACACCACGCCAGAGAATCAACTGACGTAATTCGTAAAACAACGTTACTTAAAAGTGTTACAGGCATGAACAGGTCACTTCGGTACTGCACTTGAGAACAAGAGAACGGTTTACCAGGCTGCAAATATATATTTTCCGGGATGTAAGGGTTTTAATACTTCAAATCAGTTAAGCGGGAGGGATTCTGACTATTCAATATTGATGTTTACGGTAGTTTTCATTACCCGGATACCTGATAACCAGTTTCTTGACTAAGGTGCATGTACTGACCACTTCGAATAAAAAGTATTTATCTTATCTGATCTGATCTGATCTGATCTGATCTTATGGAGTGGCTTTTGTTTACTCTTTTAAGGCGTCTCTAAGCCGCGGTTCAAGTAACCTTCTGCTCAACAAAAACGAAATCAGTTTCGGCAAAGGAGAAATAAATACTGTGCTATAGGTGACGGTGACCTAAGGTCAACATACTAGAGGTGATATTGGTGATGACTTTACTTTATTTGGTGGCTCCTAAAGGAGCCGGTAGTTGAATAAGCGGGCGAGTTTTACTTGCCACTGACTTTCTTGTTGACTGTTTTTTTAACCGAGGCTTTGCTTTCTTTCGCTTTCTTAGGCAACGGCTTCTTTGTAGCAGTCTTCTTTGGCACGAGAGGTGTCTTCTTCTTGCTGCTGGAAACTTTCTTACCCGGCGATTTCTTGGTTTTCTCGGCTGGTTTGCGGGCGGTCTTTTCTTTCGCGGCGACCTTCTTTATTTTTGGTTTGTTGGCTGGATCGGCGGTTTTGGTCTTCTTCGCCGGGTCTTTGGTTGCCTTTGCTTTCTGTACTTCTTTGTTGACCTTGAAAGAACCTGAAGCTCCGGACCCTTTGGTGTTGATAAATTGACCACTCTCCACGCCTCTCTTAAGAGCCATTTTAATAAAATGACTTGCTTTGTCTCCCACTTTGAAATGGTTCTTAACGTACTTGTCGACAGCCTGACGCGAGGAACCATTACGATCTTTCAGGGCGTGAAGGGCTTGTATGATCATTTCTGCATACTTAGGGTGTTCGGCCGGCTGTTTAGAAGCTTTCTTCTGGGTGCTTTTGGCAGACATGTCTCGTTATTGTCTCCACAGCGATAGCTAATGTTGGTTACTTGCGCAACTCTTTTCTTAAGTTGTTATAGCGGACCGCAGAGGGATCAGTTACTACTGATCGCGATAGATCTGTAACCTCTAAGACGTTTGCTAAGTTCTTTGAAAATGAGATGGATTGTAAACGTCAACTTAGGAAGACAGGCAGAGAGATTAACTGAACGAATAAGGAGATGTTGGGCGCAATCACTAATTTTTTGGTAAGCTTAGAGATACTAGTACTCTACTGTGTCCTGTGCAGCACTTGTGTTGTGTGTATTATCGCGAAAAACCTGTAACGGCGTAGAGTATGAGAATTATGTCTGTCTCATTTCACTAGTAACTAAAAAAGAAACAAGTAGAGACAAGGTAAGAAGTAGTTTATTGGCCATTAACTTTTATTGTCAGGTGGTGGCTCCTAAAGGAGCCGTTTGTGTTGTGAGATTGTCAGAACCGAGCTGAGCTGTTATGCACGTTCGCCCCGGATCCTACGAGCCAACTGGATATCTTTAGGCATGATGGTGACACGTTTAGCGTGAATGGCGCAAAGGTTGGTGTCCTCGAAAAGACCGACCAGGTAGGCTTCGCTAGCCTCTTGAAGAGCCAGCACGGCTGAGCTTTGAAAGCGCAAGTCGGTCTTGAAATCCTGAGCGATTTCTCGAACAAGACGCTGAAACGGTAACTTGCGAATCAGCAACTCGGTGGACTTCTGATAACGACGGATCTCTCTGAGGGCCACTGTTCCTGGCCTGTAACGGTGCGGTTTTTTTCACGCCACCAGTAGCAGGAGCGCTCTTTCGAGCTGCCTTAGTAGCCAGCTGTTTACGAGGCGCTTTTCCTCCGGTGGACTTTCTCGCTGTTTGCTTGGTTCGGGCCATGACTGTGAAACTGATGTTCAGAAGATTAAAGGCTCTATGTGAAAGCTTGGCAATTTTTATGGCCGCGATTTATCAGGAGGCTGTCGCAAGCCGATTGGATATTTAAGAATTTATGTATTTCTGATTGGTTCGGCTTCGGAGACACCCTGCTTTGATTTGCATGCCTTACAATAGACAGTGGGGCGAAAGAAAATTATAATATTCTTTTGTTGTCCTTTTACTAAGAACAAATCTATGTAAACACAAGAAATAATGTTTCCCGAGAGGTCAGATTGAAGGGTATAGATTGAAAAGCAATTTCTGTTCTGCAGTGATTTAACATAGTACGAGACCTGTCCCTTTTTAAACCTTGACGATAATTCAGACAACCGAGAATGTCCGGTCGCGGCAAAGGAGGTAAAGGCTTGGGCAAAGGTGGTGCTAAGCGTCATCGTAAGATTCTACGCGATAATATCCAAGGAATTACCAAGCCAGCGATCCGTCGTCTCGCTCGCCGTGGGGGTGTAAAGCGAATTTCTGGACTGATCTACGAGGAGACACGCGGTGTTCTGAAAGTTTTCCTTGAGAACGTTATCCGCGATGCCGTGACCTACACCGAGCACGCCAAGCGTAAGACCGTTACAGCCATGGACGTAGTATACGCTCTGAAACGACAAGGACGTACTCTGTACGGTTTTGGGGGTTAGAATACACTGTGATCCCTGATCAACACTTAAACCAACGGCTCTTTTAGGAGCCAACAAATGTATGAAAAGCTCTGACCAAATACGTGATAAGAGAATTTGTTTTCATTACGATCATTGCCGAAGGTTTATACACATATGAACAAGACAACATACACCTGAAATCGATTCAGCGCTTTATTTACTGGGTGCGTCCACGCGAGTTTTTTCTTTTTTTGTGACTTTACAGCAGCGCAGTCGTTACTTATAAAGGGAAATTATTTTTTCCCGTCTAGATTAGCCTCATAGCTCTTTGCGGGGCGTACAATACTGTAAAGCTTTTGTCTTTAGTTAGTGAATAAACTGTTGCTGTACGTTGTTGTTGTCGCAGAATTAAGAGAGCAAGCTGGTTTGTGTCGTTACCGACGACGGTTTATAACTGTGTCTGTTTATTTTACGTAAACAGCTTATGTACTGAATGAAATCACGACGATCTCTTGTAATTTTGACGCAAAGAAAACAATATTTCAAGCTCAGTAGTAGCAGCAATGTTTGTTCCCGGTTGCTAGGAATGCGATGAATTGTGTACTCGTTTAAAAAGATCAGAAAGTTGTTCGATTGTCGCTTGGTATGTACCTCGAAGTTCGTATAAAAACCTGTTGGAAACAGCGCGAATGAAACCTGCATAAAAAGCAAACGCAATTTCAACTTTCATGATATAATCACATCAGTCTTTAAATTCATGTTACACCGAGCTAAACTGACCTAAGACTGGTTTCAGTTTCAAGCAATGTTGTGGTTGCTGTTGTTTCTTTCTTACATGCTATAGCCGAAATAACGCTAAATATGCTTTGGTATACGCATTTATGAACAAAACTAGGAACATGGAACCATGCAAAAACAAGTAGAAATAGCAAGTTTCCGCGAGACATAATTATTTGCGGCTAAGTATCCATCCAGTTATTAATCCCAAACTGAGACGGCGAATACTATTTGGGGGGTAGATTACAAATTTATATCGTGATTGGTCATGACTTTATTCTAGACTTGGTGGCTCCTAAAAGAGCCGTTTGTATTTATGGTTGTTGCCGTCGCTTAGTGTTGTTTCTTCTCTGTCTTTTT
>CAXIVM010001918.1:0-33847 GCA_964035705.1 Porites rus | reverse complement strand
CAACTGCAAATTGGTTAGCTGCGTTAGATTCTGCAGGGCTGTTGCCAATGATTTGGTGTCTTCAGCACCTACACCGTTGCTCTCCAGGTTCAGCTGCAAATTCGTCAGCTGCGTTAGATTCTGCAGGGCTGTTGCGAATGATTTGACGGATTCAACACCTACACTGTTGAAGCCCAGATTCACCTGCAAATTCGTCAGCTGCGTTAGATTCTGCAGGGCTGTTGCGAATGATTTGGTGCCTTCAGCACCTCCACCGTTGAAGTACAGATTCACCTGCAAATTTGTCAGCTGCGTCAGATTCTGCAGGGCTGTTGCCAATGATTTGGTGCCTTCAGCGCCTACACTGTAGTTGTAGCCCAGATTCACCTGCAAATTGGTCAGCTGCGTTAGATTCTGCAGGGCTGTTGCCAATGATTTGGTGTCTTCAGCACCTACACCGTTGCCCTCCAGGTTCAGCTGCAAATTCGTCAGCTGCGTTAGATTCTGCAGGGCTGTTGCCAATGATTTGGTGCCTTCAGCACCTACACCTACACTGTTGTCCTTCAGGTTCAGCTGCAAATTCGACAGCTGCGCTAGATTCTGCAGGGCTGTTGCCAATGATTTGGTGCCTTCAGCACCTACACTGTTGCCCTCCAGGTTCACCTGCAAATTCGTCAGCTGCGTTAGATTCTGCAGGGCTGTTGCGAATGATTTGGTGCCTTCATCGCCTACACTGTTGCCCTCCAGGTTCAGCTGCAAATTCGTCAGCTGCGTTAGATTCTGCAGGGCTGTTGCCAATGATTTGGTGCCTTCAGCACCTACACTGTTGCCCTCCAGGTTCACCTGCAAATTTGTCAGCTGCGTTAGATTCTGCAGGGCTGTTGCCAATGATTTGGTGCCTTCAGCACCCACACTGTTCCCTTCCAAGTCGACTTGTAAGTTTTTCAGCTTTGGAAGGTGGCCAAAGGATCTTGCAAGAGACGTGACTCCACCAGCACCAATTCCAGTGCTCTTGAGTTTCAAGACCAAACAGGTCAGGTCTGGTAGGTCACCAAAAAGGTATTGTAGATGTCGAATTCCTTCGTCTCCGATTGAGAGCTCATTGAAATCCAACACCACCTCACCTCAATGTGAAAACAACTTAAAGGATGCATAGATATATATTGTTTTTTCTTTGGAAGCGTTAAGACTAGAGGAAAATGCTGGCAAAAGTGCTTGGCAAAAGTGCTTGGCAAAATTTTGTGTTTTCCCATATCTATTATATATAGTATAATACTGTTATATAATATTGTACTATTGCCAGTAATCCAGTAACTTAGCTAATGTTATGGCCCGGGCTGGGGTGGGTGGGGCGGCCCGGGGGCCGGGGGCGGGGACAAGGGAACCACGAGTGGGGCCGGGCACGGCGGGCGCGCTGTCGGGGTATAGAGACCGAGCGAAACGGAAGCTGGCGGGCAACGAGATTCAACGAGGACTCAACGGGGACTCAACGGGGACTCAACGGGGATTCAACGCGGACTCAACGGGGACTCAACGGGACTCATCCGGGATTCAACGAGGACTCAACGGGGACTCAACGGGACTCATCGGGGACTCAACGGGGACTCAACGGGGACTCAACGGGGATTCAACGGGGACTCAACGGGACTCAACGGGACTCATCGGGGATTCAACAGGGAATCAACGGGGACTCAACGGGGATTCAACGGGGACCCAACGGGGGGGACTCAACGGGGATTCAACCGGTACTCAAAGGGATTCAACGGGGACGTAATGGGGATTCAACGGGGATTGAACAGGGACTCAACGAGGATTGAACGGGGATTCAACGGGGACTCAACGGGGATTGAACACGGATTGAACGGGAACTCAACGGCAAGTCAACGGGGATTCAACGGTGACTCAACGGCAATTCAACGGGGACTAAATGGGGATTCAACGCGGATTCAACGGGGACTAAATGGGAACTCAACGGGGATTCAACGGGGACACTAAAAATCAATGAAATCCTTGATTTTGATAATTTTGATGTTTTTGGTTGATAAGAATACGCCGCCCCCCACGTTTCGTCGGTTCACTGTGCAGCTACAGAGCACAACATGGGTGTCAGGTGGATTATGTCACGTCGAATCATAAAAAACACATGCATTAATAGAAGAAAACTTCAAATGTCCTTGAAACAACGCAAAAAACATGCTTTCGTAGAGAAAAGGTACAAAATAACACCCAAAGGCCGCAATCTTGCTACCTTCCTGCCCTGATTCTCAAATTCTAATGTTAACGCTTCTACGGAGGAATCAAGATATATATGTATTAGTATATATATATATATATTTCATGAAATGTTTGATCTGCTAACAAAGTGTTCGCACAAGAATGAATCTTACTTGTGAGCTTCTCTTCAAGGCTTTGACCGATCACTTCCCCCGGTACAGTGCGCATCGCATCAGCCTCCATTCACAAGTCATATGTTCTGGCTCAAAGTGAGTGGCCCAACAAGGGCATCAGCATAGAATCTGGGTATGAATCAAAGAATCGTAGCCTCCAAATGTTTTGGAAGGAAGAGAACCCCATATGAATACTGGCTGCCACTAGCCCCTGTGTCATCATTTGCTCGGGCCCTCAGCCATCTAACTACTCAATGAGGGCATCTGTGAGGCATGATCAAGTATCCTTCCAACACAAAAGAATGCAAAGCACTCCCACCTTCAAGCCCTGCATGAAGAAAGATATTGTGGGATGCTTCACCACTGTGCCCTGACACGTCCGTCCAGTGGACAACATTGTACTGGAAAAATGGCCCATATTTTACAATTAACACGAAGAGCTTACTGGAGAGCCTAAATACTGCTTAGTTGCTCACTCACTTGACCTGTGCACCTCAATCTAAATGTACACCTTCCTTCCATTTCAAAGATGCGCAACACATGTACAAGTGACCTCTTTGGCCAACATCGTCGCGTTTGCCAAGCGCCATGCAGCTGCCGCACACAAGTCATTGTCTTCTAAGTCGATCTGCATCGCTTGCTCCGATGCGTGCAGGACCTGCACACCCTACACTTCACAAGCAAATCATTCTATAGAACTGGCCTGTGTGCAACTGTCATGTCACATTCTGCTAGAATAGACCAAACATTGCTGAATCACTCAGAATCTCTTGCAGCAGCGTACGAAGATAGGATAAATAGTTGACGGGCTGCAAAATGCACCTTGGAAAGCGCCATGGCACCCTGCTGCAAACACATGTTGTTCTCCCGCAAAGAGATCTCCGCAATCACCTTCTGAGCCTTCCACAGCAAAGTTGTGCTACGTTTCTGCAGGATGTTTCTCAACAACCTTCCGCAACCAACAGAAACATGTTAATTCACTTTGCGTTGCATTGAACATCAAACTGGAGGAACCTGCAAAAGGGTGAAGAGCGTCAAAGCAGCAGCATCATCAAGATTGTTGCCAGGAAAACTCAGCCTTGTTACCGTCTGCATGTCACTCAGCACCTGCAGGGCCGCAGTTCCTACACGGCGACTCTGTGACACTCGTAGCCTTGACATGTGCTGGTTGCTGGACTGTTCATGTCAAAACAATTTGCAGTATTCTCACTCGGATGTAATTAGAATACACAATCATTTCTAAACCTCAGCTGCAGCAGGTGTAGAAGGCCCAAAGATTCGGTATGTGAAATGTGTGCTCATTGGTTGTCAGCCGGGTCCTTTCAGTAAAAGCCGTGGAGGACTAAGCGTGATATTGTCGGTGTCTGAAAAAATTGGTAGCTCAGTTCATGGCACAAATCAGCATCACGCCATACCATGCCAAACTATTGTAACTACATATGGTTGGAAGAAGGCCTAAGTCTGTGACATTCGTAGGCTTCACACAAAACAAATTACAGAGTCATCTTTTCTTTGTGGTAAACATCTCCACTTACGACTAATAAGCCAACCCAAATTACAGCTATATAAATGTTTCTGACAAATAACACACAGTTGCAGTAAATAATTTGGGGTTGAGAACACATATTAAGAAGAGAAAAGGATGCTCTAGGCCTCAGTTGTTTCAACGTTTTCAATCACTCACGTTTTCAATCGTTGCTGAAAGATGTCCAACAAATATTAATTATACGCGCTATACATATGATTGTTTTTGTGTTAAAGAAGGTATTTGTTTTTACTCATTCCATAATTCCAACAATTGTTTTAACGCACCATTAAATGGAGGATTTCAACGGATAGCTTCACAAAGGGGGGTCGAGAAACAAGTTTGAAAACAGAAACAAAACACAAAGAAGTACACGAACCTTTTTTGGAGGAACACAGCATGGGCTGTCCTATGAGCCTTTCTTTGACCAGAACATGCAGCAAAAGGACATGGGCGGGATCACTAGGGGATCCAGCAAGGAACAGAAACTATAGGATCCAGGGTTGTCAACTATGCAAATCCATGAGGGAATCCTTTTTGGATACATGAGAAATGGCATTAACGTGCATTAACTATTAAGAACCTCCCCTAACTAAATTGGTCCAGCAATGGGTGTGCACCATTGTGCTAGGCAAATGGGCAGGCAAACACTAGCACTTATGATTGTCAGGGTGACATGTTGGGTGTAGCTGGGAATGAGGTGCGGATCTTGTTCGAGGGAAAATAGCAAGGAACAATTGGCACCTAAATGCATGAAGAAAATGTATTTGGCCAAGATGCAGGGTGATGAAAAAGTATGGATATGGCCTCAGAAGACATTGTATGAAGCATAACAGAATAAGCCATTCCTTGATCGAGGCCTGATGAGTGAAGAGCTGGAGTTGGTATCAGTAAATGGAGATCGAAGAGACCACTAAGGAATCAAACAAACTGATGAGGTGGGAGATCAAACCATAGTATTGGGATGGCTTTGCATTCAACTGACAGCAAATGTCAGGCAGATTTAACCACTTCAGGGGTTCATTGGCGTTGATTGGGTATACCTCGCATTGACACCAAGGACTCTACTCTTGCATGATCAGAATGACGGGGACATTTGCGATACTGGCCATGTAAAGAAGGTGCTGGACATGAATCTGTTGCTGCAGATCAAAGGATTAGGCTTATGCTTATTATTTGAGTCAGGAATCTGAGACTTGCAGATCAGCGATTGAGATCGCATTGGATGATTTCCTATAATGGTGAATGATAGGTGGAGGAGCAGGAGGAGGTGGGATTCTCCACTGGACACTGGCCAGGTGGTTGCGGATGGGCAAAGGATGTCAAAAAGAATTAGCCAACGTATTGCAACATGAGAAAGAAACCTAGATGAAGCAAATGAAGGATAATGATGATAAGATGATCCTGAGGGAAACCCAAAATAGCTATATACAAGATGAGAGGATCAAGATCCCAGAGATTGCCAAGAAAAGGTTGGAGAAGGGCAGTGAGCTAAATGAGCTGGAGGAATTGGGCCATGAAATTGTCAATGAGGGCAAAGAATAAGCTTTCACAGGGTATTGGATGACGAATCAGAAAGGAAAGAGATTGGGAAGAAAGGTCACATTGGCCGGTCAAATGGGATCAACATATGCAGCACCATTGGCTGGAACATGCGTGTGCCTGCATGGCATCCTGATTGGAGGAAGTAATTGCTACACATATCCACCTATTTTGGCAATGTCTTATCCAATGAGTCTCATTGACTGGGCAAGTTGCCAAAGGGATGAGCCAACAATGAGCCAGCATGAGCAAAAGGTTGCTTTGGAGTTGAGTGGAGGTAAAAAAGGGAAAGACATGAGCTGGCCACAGGACCATAGGATGAGGGGTTGGTGAAAATAAAAATGGTCAAGGAAGGGAAGAGAGGCGGTCAGTATTGCAGGACTGCAGGACATTTCGGCGAATAAGTTTCGCAAAACTTATTGGGAAGGTTGGTGGATACCTACCCTATTTTGGAAAAGTGCCAGAAGGTTTTTAAATATCTTTTGTTTTTAAGGACCGCAGGGGGCTCAAAAGAAGCAAACACACACTGTAAAACACGGGCCTCAACATCCCACTCTCCACAAGAAACAAAAAAAATATTGATATATATTGTTTAAATTTTAAATGCAACAACAAAAGAATAGAAAAAAAACACTAGGTAATAAGCATCGACACATTGAAAAAGTTGCACTGAATTAAAGAAATGTATATACACCAACTTAACGAATACTAATACAACGGCCAAAACAACAAACGACACCTCTACAAAACACAAGTTTGCAAAAACACAAACACGAAACTTTTGAAAAATGGAATAGTCGTGTATAATATGAGTGAACTATCCTAGTAAACAGAGCAAATAGCGATCAGTTGCTAACACAAACAACGAGAACACGTCTTGAAGCAAGAAATAGAAACATGATGAAACATGTCATCTTGAGTGCCATCTTATTCATAGTGTGGTACACCTTTGTGCCCGTCCATTTTGCGTTGCCCCAAAACTATCAACAACTTCCGTTGTTCCTTACTAATCTTACTAGTTTGGTGCATTTGTGATTTTAAATCCTACGAAAGCTCTCCTGATTGCCTCCACATTTTCCTGTCACCAATTCCCAACTCATATTTCCACAATCCAAAATCAAGGGAAACTCGTTCGATTGCCTTTGCATTTCCTTTCACCAATCCCCAAATCCTATTGCAACAATCCCAAGGAAAACAAATTCTTGGTTTGCACCCATTTAGTGACGTCCAACGGGGGCCGGCTGTTCATCAACCATATTTGACAAAAACTGCTGCGAAGATGGTTTGTGCTGTAAACACATTCAGACTGGTCAAATTAATGTAATCCATCAACCTCCGAAAAGGCCTGAAAAATGGCTTCGAATCTCTCGACCACCCGGGGACTTTGTTTGATTTCCAGCATTCGCAGCTTCTCATAAACAGGCAAGGCTTTCAGGAGCACATCAATTTCAGCCTCGGCCAAGCAGCGGAAGGGCATGAACTTAGTCATTGGACAAAAGCAAACCCACAAAAGTTTCAGAATGACAAGCGAGGTGCAGGCTCCACCCTCGAAAGACTGAGTGATTCGCATGCCTTTGCTTTCTGAATGAAAACAGTCTCCTGTAGGTGTAGCACAGGCTCTAGGTCGCTTCGGTGGGTGAACTTGAGCTTTCCCTCTTCCGCCAGTGATCGGAATATCTCTGGCGGCATTGGAGCCCGTTTCGACTCCTCTCTATCCAGCCCATTGTCTGTGATCCGCCACGTGCTGTCGGTATTGCTCCTGCTTTGCGACCATTGCATCTCTGCGGCACACCAGCCTCGCTCCAGGTAGTCTGTATCGTTGTCCGTAACTTCTGCAAGTGAAACTTCGGCAAGAGCGGCACTTGGCACGTGGTATATGCTACATGTTTTCTCCATGTCTCGCAGATTTGGTGGAGCAAGATCTTCGATTCGATATGTCATTGTAAATTCATGGCAGTATATCACTTGCATGTTTCCCATTGCCTTGCGGAAACTTGATTCCTCGTCTGCGGTGGTTCGAAGGAATTGGTGCAAAGAACTGTAGTCATAGAACAGCCAATCATCCTCCCTCACCACTTTGGCCAGGCATTGCAATTGGTAGCCATGTGGATCTGCATGCTCACGCGACTCCCACCTTGGATTAGCTCCAGGAGCCTAGAGTAGCTCAAAAACCAACTTGAACATCTTAACCAGCCAAAATTATCTATCTCCAACTAAAACAGGCCAAACATCTAAGCGCCCATAATAATATTTCATATATATCTATATAAGATTTCCTTGGCTTTCATGAAGCGAGGCGTCGTATACAAGTTGCAAACTCTTCCTTCTAACAAATTCGGTGCACGCATGGGATATCGCAAGAATCTTCTTGCTTGTCAAACCATTCTTGGCATCTGTCGCCCACCGTCGAACTTCTTCATGAGTTACCTTGGCTACCAACTGCGAATCGAAACAGTGATGGGGGATACCTTGCTTTTCAGACCCGACTGCCCCTTCTCCCAGCCTATCCAATGGTGCAGGAAAGTCACTAGGGCTGTGTGGGATCCTTGGCAACTGGCTCTTTCAGCCTCCTGTCGCCTGGGAAGCTGCCCTCTAGGCTGTCTTGCCAACTCCTGGATGAATGCGCCACGCACCAGGCGGATGTTCGCAGAGGTTAAAAACTCTGCCAAGCTCTTGGGATCTTCCAGGTTGTACTCTGGGGGTCCTGAGCTTCTGCACAGGCTAGCATGCAGCACTAAATGCTGCTCAGTGAGGTTGCGCCTGATTGCGTGGTTTTGGGCATGTTGTGGCCGGTTGACTTGACTCAACACTGACAAGGAGCCTCAGCGGCCTCCTGCAACACTTCACAATGGCCTCAACTGTCAAACTGAAGAAGGCTTTCTGGAAAGCGAACTCTGGGAACCCGGCCACATAACAAAAACGTCTGCGTTGTTTTGGCTGCTACCTGCAATATACCAACACACAGGACAACATGTGGGACGTTCTGTCAACTTGGCCTTGTAGGGCGAGGGCTCGTGGGGACATACCAAGTGCTTTACCTGCAAGAAATGTGTTTTCTGAGTCATTTATTTAGGACACACCGTCTATAACTTGCTGCTTTAAGGCAAGCACCAGCTCATACAACGCACTCTCACGAACTGTAGCATCCAGTTTTTCCAAGCCTGTCAAAATAGGCTTACTACGCATGCACCCATGCACCCACACACGTTTAAGATGCAGACTGTTTTTTAACCCAACTACAAGATCTGATCAGAACTGGGTCCTTTCAGAACATATATACATAGACATAGAATAACATCGAACACTGCAAGTGCTGGCGCAAAACACCAAAATGTCGTCCTGCAACAGTAGAACTCAAGGCTTCCAGGGCTTCCTTACAATCACCTGTACACAAGGCCACAAAACGGTGCTCGAGGGGATCTCACGCCAACATTTGCCCATGACACTGTGATTTCAAGGACCAGTGTTGATAGCATTTGATAGCACAAAGTTTAAATGTAGGTGGTCCATCAGTCCAGCTTGTGACTTTTGCCGAGCAAAATTACATTCCCTCGAGCAAACTCAAACATCTCAAACCCCGTTGCACTCAATAAAGGGGTCCCGCACCGTGCTTGTTCGGCCATTCTTTCAAGAACTTCAGCCACTTTTCCTCTTCCTCACCTTCACAAAAGAGCTGGAGCTTGGCCTTACGTGTTGGTGGCTATTCCTGAAAGTCAGATTGGGAGATAGGCGATGCATCTATTCCATGCTACCCATGATGCTGCCAATGCTGACCTGGCAGAAGATGCGAATTGAACTTCTGCTTCGAGTCTGGAAGTTCAAATTCAGTGCCTACAAGGCTATATAGCATGGCTTAAGGTGATCAGGCCTCACTCCGTAGGCTATCTAAAGAAAGACCGTCTGGTTCGAACCAGCCTTGATCCAAGATAAACTCTCCAAAGCTCGACCTGGAAGGTCGACAATATCTCGCAATCACACTCATCTACTCATAGGCCTTGCTTCCTAGATTGCTCACTGCTTACATCAACCTTGATGCAGCTGCCACTGCATCTCGCATCTTCTAAGATCCCAGCGAAGGATTGGCACAAACGTCGTTCATGTTCATGAAGTTCATGACTGATTTGGTCTTTGGATCACGCCACTCCAGCACACCACTGGCCATGGCCCGTAGTAAAACTTTGCCGTGGCTCTTGGAGTGAACCAGCCCTTCCTTCAGCAGAAAGTTTGGACCTTGGCCAAAGAATGCCATTTCAGGAGTCTCATTGTACAATACAATTAGCATTGGGAAAGGACAGCCTTGTTCGTGAGAATTTTGAAAGCCAAACAAAGGGCCCGAACGTGCAGGAACCAAACGAATAGATGCTATTCCCCGACCTCCATCATCTGACTACATACTGACATGCACAGGTGGCCTGTCAATTCCCTGGGATATTCCAGCACCACAGGGATCCTTTAAACGTCTCCAAGCACTTCCGTAGCCATTGTGGCTCAAGTTTGCAGATATATGCCAAGGTGATTGGCCACCGGATGGCCTATCACATGTGACCACCACGTTTAAGAAGCACCACCCAATCCCCTCGAATTTCACTGTGCCTCCCGGCATGTCGGTGCCTGCAGCACCGGTTGCGGCGACTCGTTGGGCTGGGCCTGGCCGAGTGGAGGATTCTGAGCAGCGGGCTCGACTTGTTTCAACTTTCGAAGTGCTTCGTCACGTTTGACCCAATTTGGACCCTACAGTCAACAACTCGGGTCTAATGTAGCTATAGTGCACATCCACTTCAACTGGTTATATCCAGCATATCTCAACATCCCAGATATCCCAGCAGCTCTGGGATCATTGGGGACTGGACCACCAATCATTGAGCACAACTAGTGTCGAGTACCGGTTCCTTCCTCCAAAGCTTTCGCTTGTGGTTTCTGTATAGACGTCAATTTGCGAGGAGGGTTTGAAGAGGCATTTGCAAGTGAGTTGCAATCTGCACAATGATTATTTTCACGGCCCAACATGGCGGCACAGTTAGTTAAGATGCCCAACCCCCCAGCTTCAGAAACTGAGAGGCAATGATGAAGAATAGGCTGAAAGTGAGCATGAGGTTTCGAATGGTTTTGACATAATGTGGGGTGAGTGCATAAACCACAAAGTGGTTTTTTTAGTGCCAATATGCTGGACCCTCCATCCTATAATATGCCTGGCGCCGGTGCCTCCCATTCTCGCGACCTCAATACCACCATCAGTTTTGCCTCAGCGCTGGAGCCTAAAAGGCGGGGGATCAGCCAGCGGTACTCCACCAAACCAGCACCTGGGATTGGAGGAGAGAAATCTGAGACACTTGACTTGTGCGGAAATCAGAAGCAGCATGACTTGAGTATCTCCTTGGTGGTCAGCCAAGTTCATAAATGTTACTGAGTAGAAAGTTTGGAGCACGAAGTAGGGTGTCGTCAACACGAAGAGGACAGAAACACACATGCTACACTTTGAGACAATTCCCAAAGCTCGGTCTATCTCTGCAGATCGTTCCAAGGCGCTGTTCAGCGGCACTCCCCTCAGCATCTCCTTCAGCTCACCATTCCCAAACCAAACTCTTGGTCACACATGGCAAGGAATCCCGTGATGTGAAGACTGCACCAGCAGCAAAACAAATGTCAAACGATGAGTGCCGTAAAAAGCAACAGTTTACGATATAGTAAATCTTCTGGCATTGCAGTAGCGGGCAGCACATGATGAGGCAAGAGCATGCTTGGCTTCAGTATTTGAGGGCGCACATTGCTAGACTAGGTAGTTTCAGTCCTGAAGGTTCTGTTCCGAGAACTGGTTGCCTGGCAGTGCTTCGATTGACGACGGGGAGGAAGACGTCAAGCAACAGATCCCTTGTAGGATGAGCCTGAATAGACATGCTTCACTCCAAAAGGACAGTCTTTGTCCACTTCTTTGCCCCTATAATGAGGATATAGAAGGTGTTTGTGAAGTTCCAGCTTGGTTCAAACAATGAATCTAAATTCAAGTTCCCTCATCTCACCTCCGATGCGAAGGATCTCCAAGATCTTCTGCTGCGAAAGGAAACCAGTGCCTGTATTTGTGGAGGGATCACTGCCATGTCATCCATGATATCCATGCTTGAACTCTTTCTGCATGCCGCCCTTCGGGCCCAACAAGCATCTGAACCCTAGCATCACACCAAAATGATCCAAATCTTGAACCATCACTGAGCTGTGAGACTTTAGATAAATTGATATAAAAGCCTCTGGTCGCCTCTGGTAGCACCAAATAATCCCCAGGAAGCCGTCGCCTTGAGGATCGAACACCTGGAAACTGCTGAGCAGCTCTTGAGCCTTGCCGATCCCGTGGAACGAACGAGGGGAAAACGCCACGCCTTCGAGGTGATGAGACACGAATGCGGTCGACGGGCAAGTGTAGCCGGTCTTTTCACCGGTCAAAGCGTGGTTATGTCCGACAAAGTGCTTGACCAACTTTTATTAGTATACGCCCGGGAAGATTAACATGGATTCTGAAAACGACTGAGTCGTAGAGGAAAATAGACCTCCAAGGTCCATTTTCAGGTGCCATGTTAATCTTCCCGGGTGTATTTATTGCTATGCATATGGGTACCATCATTCCAATCATTCGAGACAATGTGTGAAATGATGTGAGACCATTGCACAACTTGTGCTGCTCATGGCTGCTGACCGAGGACAAGGCCTGGTCCTTTGAGGACCACTCTGCAAGTGCCTCCTCGGAGCAGCTTGGGGCGGGATTGAGGAACGGGTAGTTGGGAATGCCAAACCATCTAGAATGAAGGATTGTTGCTCAAATGCCGGGATGCAATTATTTGTCAGACATGTTTCCAGAATTTTCCAGATGTCTACAAAACATTCAAAACCATACAAAACCAGAAGCAGCCAGTTCAATTCCAACTTCGACTTTGGCAGTTCACGGATTTTGGCCGTGAAGAGGCTTTCGACCGTCACAAGCCTGAGACCATCTGGCTTGAAGTAAACCCAAACGGAGTGCCACAAGTCACAGCTCTGGTTCCGTGATTTAACCATAAAAGCCCAAACGAAGAGCCCTGGGGTAAACAGCTCCTGTACATACAGCTTGCTCGATAGACGTGCATGTCCCCAGCAGCGTCCTGCATCGCAGCGGAGAAGCTCGCCCAAGTGTAGACCTCGTCTGGGCCTTTGCCTCCCAGGATCTGAGAGACCTCCGGCGAACAGCGACGAGCAGCGACGTGCGCGACGTGCGACTGCAGTCACGGGTCATGGGTCCCATGGGTCATGGGTTCGTATGAGGCACACTAGATTTGGAATGACTTGGATCAGCTGAATCAACTGATTCACTATAAAGTGCTTCAAAGGTATGGGGCCTGGGTCGCTGTTGAAAGGATTGACTACCCAGCTTGAAAATCACACAGAAACTGACCGACCACGCCAGTACACAAAATCATCTTCCAAACCATAGTTGAGATGTTACTTCAGGAAAGGTATGAACACGCATAATTACAATAATTATCCCATTACCGGTACAGGGGGTACCAAAAAAACAGCCATTTGGGGAGTTTGCCATTCCCGGTGATGCCTCGGCTGCGGTTGGGTTCATACCAGCCATTCGCATGGCGTTCGCCATCTTCTCGGCTTTCATCACATCTGGAGCATCCTTGATGAGTTTGAGCATGTCTCAACACTCAACACTAAGACCTGCTTGGAATACTTTAGGTCGATTTGCGCACCAAGTTCTGCAACTTTGAGATATCCCCCGTGCAAGCTAAGCATGTTCACTCGGATTCACTCGTGTGGGCTTGTGCCACAGGTCAAAGCTCAAGGCAGTGAATTCTGGGGGCAAGGCCTGCAATTTCTGGAAAATCCGCCACAAGACAACCTCGATGTGGGGCATGAGATGGCATCAGGCTTTCAACTGGTTCCTACGTGCTCGTCTAGTGTGCATACTGAATTTTCACGGTTGAGCAGTATGCAAGATTGACGCCGACAGTGCCAATCAGAGGGTTTCGGAAGCCATTCCAGTCCTGCTGTCCTACCAAAAAGTCTAAGTCAGTGAGTGAAATCATTGCCTCCCATCGTGCTATTTAAAGCTACTGGATCCCTCTGCGCTCGTCTGTCTGTCTTAGCACCTTGCGTTTTCTTGGCTCATGGCGAACCTGGCGGTAGAACTTGCACACGCGCACCTGAGCCTGACACTGTTTGACAGGGTCTGGGAGGGTGGTGGAAAAAAAAACAGGTGAACAAAACAACAAGTAGTTACTATTGGAAGAATAAGAACAGGCAACTGAGAAAGTGTGCTCATGTGTGCTCAGCTTGGGAACCCTCAGTCAAACTTCAACAGTCACACCTGATGCTTCTGTTCTTTTTCCCGCTTCGAACCTAGTTTTGACGATCCATCTGTTTCCGCTTGGTTCGAGTCCAGCACTCTACAAGCCTTGAGGAAATCGGATTGCTTCCAGGCCAAGGAGTGTGCAGCCGATCTGAGACTGTGTGTTCAAACAGGGAGCCGATGGATGTTGTTGAACTTGTTTCTTTGGAGTGAGCAATCAATAGGGATTGTTCCAACTGATAGGCTTTAGATATTAATTGATCGAATTGATGCTCTTTTCATCTCTTTTATACAAGGTGGTTGGGGTGTCCCAGTGTATGGCCACATTTCTTGATGAACGGCAGCGCCTCCCATCTGCCTTGTCCATGGTTTGTCCTTTATTTTTTGTCTGCTGTTCCATGCCATCTTGTCGTTGGATATATAGTCCAATCAGCAACAATTCTCAATCACACGCACTATCATCCACTGACTGATGCTTGTGATGATTGTGCGGCTGAGCGGTGGTCACGCAAGAATAGCAATCGAGATAGATAATCATGCTCTGTGCTCAATCTGACCACTTGAATGTTCTGACTTAATTATGTGTCATGTTCATAACACTTAAAGACTGCTTCCTTTTTTCGAAAAGCATCCTCTCCTGCTCACACCTCTGTCTCCCGCCCATCTGGCGCCATGTCTTTTCGCTCGCACACGACTACTCAGGAGGAGCCGGTGGAGGTGCTGGCGGTGGCGCCTCTGAATCAACTTGTGAATCAAGTCAGGTGGATGGTCCAAACATGGTTCTACAAAGAATTGCTTCCAAAATGGCTATAGGGTATCGGTATAGGGTAGACCTTGCAAATTGTTTTACCTTTTCTCTGAGGGTTTGGGAACTCATGGGAACTCGTTCTAGGGCGGGCAGCCTATCGCAGCCGGAGGCGCCTAATTTGGCAGAAGTTATATAAGGGAAATTGAATAGTGAATCCTGTAATTTAATAGTATGAGTATGATCATTATTCAGTACATATAAAGACATGTATTGATATTCTTTGCCAATCTTCTTGGGAGTTCACACTCTTCCAGCCTTCCAGCTGGTGATTGTACTAACCCGGCAGCCAACTCTAAGCAAACTTCCAGACCAGCGGTGTTGCACGCATTCCCCCACCCAGCAGAAGCTGTGTTTTTCACCCCCGCCTTGCGCACCCGCACTTTCCGCCGGTCCCGCACACGGCGCTTCAGGCGGAAGATGTGATCGATCCACCTGTGGGGACGCTGTGATCGACTCGATGCAGCATGCACTGGGCTGATCTGTCCCAAGCCACGATTTCATCCTCTGCCACCCATGGTCCATGGTGAATTTATATAACGGAATTGGGACGCTCCCTATTGGGTAACCCAGGAACATCATCTGCTACAAAACGAACGCTAGAAGTTCCTTAGGTTCTGGTGGAGTTCGTCTTGTTGGTGATATTCAACCATGTGCTTAACGAAAATTGGTCTTATCAATCAAAGTCCAAGAATTAGTTCGCAGTTGCTAGCAAATCATAAAATAAATCTTTCATCAAACAGTTTGGAGTATCACAAAAGGGACCACAGTTTTGAAGCACCTGTTTGAAGACAAAGTCTTTCTCAATTTCTCAATTGGAGTCTTGTTCTCAGTGATCCCTTGGTGTTCTGATTGTGGTGAGCGGAACTCAGGACGACCTCAGCAGGTGTCCCACCCTTTTCAGCGCTTGGAGGACTCTCCAACTTAGTCCAAGAAGCTTCGGGTAGTCCATGGCCTCCAACATCCTGGAGCAACTGAAAACCCCAAGGGTTCCAATGGAGGGTCTGCTTAAGGTCAACGTGGCTTCGACCAGAACTAGCCGCTTGCCAACTTTACTTAGAGAGTACTTTTGGGGGTCAGATAATGTCAGAAACATTAGCTAAAGACACTGCTTCCGTGTCAGTACAAACTGCCCTACATGGCCTTCATCCAACTCTTTACGTTCCGGCGAACAAATATAGATTCAACAAAATAACAAGCATGGGAAAAACTCACCGATGGTCCAGCCCCATCCATCTATATTTATGATGTTTACCATCATGGTAGCCACCCTTCAGAGCCAAGCATCAAATCGACCATATCGACCTCTTCCTGGGCCTGACATGGCCAGCATCCGACATGGCCGACATGATCCGTTTGGTCGGCAACCAAGTGTCTCCACAGGGAGATGCTTCTGCCGCGTGTTTTTTGTTGCGTTTTTGCCCGTTTCGATGAACTGTGAGGTTAATATGGAACAAACATGAACAAGCAAAAGACTTTGGTGAGATCTTCTGAACCAATGTGTAGGATCACAGTACGGCCGCCGCCAAACCAAGGTTGCCAACCATATTGAAGTCAAAAGGTGCAGAACGTGCCTCTTCAGTCTCCTGCCGGTTGAATGAAACACAAATGGTGGACCTGAAGTAGCTCTGGCCTCCTACAGGTCCAATGTCACCTGCTTGGTGCTTGTCATTGAAATCGCTAAGTGTTGGTGTCCATGCCGGTACGTGCTCGCCAACAATCGATGTATGACAAGACCGTTGCAATTGCTCAAACCGTTGCTTGTCCTAAAGGACTTTTGCACAGTATTAGTAGCCTATATTAGCCTATACTATACTACAAACTCCTACAAAAGTTCATAAACGTTATTCCACAAAACCTGCCTCCAAAAAGCTTGGACACAAACAATTGTTGTGTTCGGCAAAACTGCAGCACAGCACTCTCTACTGAAGGGGTTCTCTTTGTCTGGTCAAGATTGTTCATGGAGGAGGGTATTTCAGTGTGTGACAGTGTAGCTCCCAAACAAGGGTATCCCAAACTGCAACTCCTACAAATGACCAAAACATTGGGCGGTCTATCCCATTACCAGTAGCAGTGGATTTTTTTCCGCTTTGCATCTTAACGAAGTGAAATAGAGTGGTATTCACTTCCAGACAGTTGGTCAGTGTTCACGTACCAACAGCCTAATCAGAACAAATTACAATTTGGAACACGAAAGCGTCAATGCAAGGCTGGCATGCAAATGTAAGGACCAAGACGTCCATGGGAAGTCAATGCTCAAATGCGTGAAGAAAACTTCAGTGCTGCTGGTCCAAAATACAACGTACAATTTGGTCAAAATACAAATTCAAAGACTCTGGGTGTTGTGGCACGGGCAAACCAGAAACACGCCAATGCAGGTTGAAATGTCTGGAAGGCGGTGAGGCCTGTTTTAGATAGGCATCCAGGGCTAAAGCAGAATCAAAGCCAGAAGCAAGTTTCGGTCTCCCCTTCAGGGCAGGAACCAACCTCTGATGCCAATCCAGTTTAGCTCATCTGTACGATCAATCTTTTCCCGGTCATGGCCAAAGGGATACACGCCTTGGGCGTGTAGCCACTTGAGACAGAGAATGAAAATTTTTGACTGTGCCGCCAAGGTCTGAGGACCTTTTGCGTCAGCTTCTTTGGAAACATCTTGTAATCTAAAATCAGAAACCCCTTTCCAAGAACGAGCTTTTCCGGGGGCCATGTTGACTGGAGCAATTGATTTTGTTGTGACTGAGAAATCTAGGTACAATTGTGCAAAGGTAATACGAGTAGAGCATGAACAGTTCGGCCCACACCAATGCAATTGTTTGGCCCACCAAAGTGACCGAAAACAAAAGATAGGATGGTAGGGGCACCTTTTGCACAGTTCAAGATCAATGTCAAAATTAACACTTTTGGAACGGGAACATGGGGCCCACTTGAGCTGGGCAGTAGCCAGGACGTCAGCTGATTGTATACGACCACGTGTCTGGTTGTCAATTTTGTTTTTCTTTTTATAAGCATTAATGGAGTCCACCCAAACAGCAGCAACGAAATGATAAATGGAATCAAGCTGTTGTTGGGCTTGTTGTATACAATCAACAATGTGAATGTGTTCATCCAACAGGGATTTGTTATCCTGTAAAAAGACAGCTTTAGCATGGTAATCGGCTTGCGAGTTGGCAAATGATTGAAACCGCAAGTTAGCATCCAAGATTTGGGACCACTGTTCATGTGCTTTAACTTTTTGGATAGAGACACCCAAGAAATTACGACAGTTTAAATGTCTCAATATTAAGGCCCAAACATGGTGATACCCGGGTTGGATGTCAGGCAAGGCATGATGCAACAGGATGTAGTTAAACTGATCTACAGCAGTTTGACAGTCCGAAAACAGTGTTGCATGCCACGCATGGTTGAGTGCCAACAGAATTGCAAAAACTTCAGCTGTGTAGGAATTTTGTGCAATACCTACGACACGAGTGCGAAGAATGAGCTTGGTTGTCAAAGTGTCGGGAAATCCTTGAACGACAGCAGCTCCGGCCAGGGCGGTAATGGGATTAGTGCTACAGAAAGCTGTGCCATCTAAGAATAAGAGTGGTGCATTATGGGAATGTTCAGGCACTGCAAAAGGCAAAGCGCAATTTAAACATCCCAGGCATTCCTTGAAAGGCAGATCAATTTTATCGGGTAGGCCAAGCGTGGGCATGTTAGTGCCCAATGCTTGGCTGCATTCAAAAGTTACATGCGCCTGCATGCGTTGTTCATGCCACTGTGGGCAATAGTAGATTCTGTGAATACGTGAATCATCATGCTCACAAAACGGGCATTGACCAGTAATGTCAGTTCGGAACACCTTGGAAGCATCTTGAGTCATGCGTTTGCCTGTGATGTAAGCACTGATCTGGGCCTGTTGGGACGGATTTAACTTACGAAAGGCAGAGTGGATGATTTCAAAATTAAACGGTGTTTGATGAAAATCTTTCCTATGGATCAAATGCGGGATTTGGTCATTCCACAAATGTCTACAAATATACTTAATAAGCTTGGCACTAGTGTGTTCGACATTTAGGAAACCATATGGAGTGTCAATGCCAAAAACCTGGTCCTGGAAGGCAGGGGTACACTTAATCTTGTCCAAGGCCAAACCCAAACTGACACAAGGGCCAGTAGCTTTTCTGTATGAATGGTGAATGGCTTGGATTGCATTTTCGATGGATCTTCTTCTATGTGGAAAAGTTCTGAGATACCTTCGAAAACAAATTAATCTGTTTACAATATCTTTGTACTCAGGATCAAGTGGCTCGATGGCGTTACAAGCAAGATACGGATTCGACCCACCTTTAGACCTCTTAATGGCTTGTGCAGTGGCTGTATGAAGCTCACCAAATGAATCCCTGGACATGATTGACACAGCAGCACCATACGTATGCTTCGAATGTGCGGCAGCAACAGTCATGGTTTGCCTGAAATGATTCGGGACATTGATCTGACTGATTTTCTTACACTTATCGATGGTCTTACGAATTTTAAGTGCACCTTGTGGCTTCCTTCTTTTCCGTGTATAATTCTGCTGAACACCTAGATCCTTGGCAGCTTCGTGCATAGGGATTGAAATGTTATAGGGGTCCTGACGAAGATACTGTCTACCTTCAGGATTATTGGACCACAGCCAAGACTTAGGCTTTGAAAGCTGCATCTTAATGGTGTTTAAGAATTTATTGAGATGGTCCAGTCCATGGAGCAAAGCTGCATGGTCGGCGTGTACGAAAGACCAATTATCAGCGAAGAAAAGACAGTTTGCATCAGGGACTTCTGCCAGGAGAACTTTCCAGGCCCAAATACTAATGGCAAGCATTGCAGGAACAGCAAACGAGCATCTCTCTACAATACCAGTCGTGGTGGTAAATTCCTGGCCAGCAGTACCATCAATGATGAAGACACGATGCATGGCGTCCATTGCAGAAAGGAATGCACCAACGATGGTCGGATCTGCGCCCATTATTAGTAGCACTTGAACCAGGGGGTCTCTAGGTACCGTGTTATACGCTTTAATGAGATCGAGGACAACACCTGAAAGTCTGGCACCAGTGATGTTTGCTTCCTCAATCAACTCAGCATTTAACAAGGCAATCATTTCACTCGAAATTCCCAAGGACGGTCCCTCAATCTGGCGTGGGAGGTTTGCAGTCAAAAAATTTGCGAGTTGTTTACCTCTAATTTTGCTCCACAGCCTGTAAACTTTAGAAAGGATGGTAATAGGTCTAATGTCTAATGGGGACGTGGGCGAGTGACCTTTCGTGAGGCATAAGGTCTTGGCAATTACCCATCTGTGTGGCCATACTTTATTATGTTCCACAAGGCAAAGAATATGCGAAAGCATCTGCAAAATTGGCTCTGGCATTTTGCTAAGGTCAAGGGTGGTGAAACCATCACCCCCTCTCGCACTGAGTTTACTTGTCGATGCAATAGCTTGTTTGAGGTCACAAACAGAGATTGGGTGGTACTTCATGATCTGGTCGGTTTTGATGACCTCTAGATATTGGTTAATAGCATGGAATTCATCCTCCTGCCTACTATCACGCTGGAAAAAGGCATCCCACTCTTGGTTGACTAAGTTGTGCATCTTATCATGGTCAATGGTCCAAGCATCCTGGGTGAGCACAAGGCTTGAACTCCGCAGGCGCAAAGGCTTATCAACAGTGATGACGGAACCTTCTATTTTTTGATGCAGACTTCTTGGCCCTGAAATCGTATGGCATCCAACCGAAGGTTAGACACATCTTCAAGGATTATTTGGTGTTTACCAGTTTTTGGTCATTTTTGCCTGACAACTGTGAACTCTTTTGGGAAATGGACAAACTGCAAGGGCGGAGGTGACTCATCGGCAATAGCACGAAAAGTCTGTTTGCCTCCCTGCTGGATGTCTAACAATCTATTTACATATCGAATGCGTCTGCTTTCACGCGCAAAATAGGAAGTGTTTGCGGCATGCCATTCCACGAAAGCGTCAGTGAGGCACCTAGCAAATTCAAGGTCTGGCAGCTTGAGTGGCAAGAAATTCGCACCATGCTGGAATGCCCAATGCGAAAAAGACTTATGAAAGCCTTTGGCTTGGATTATGGCATTCCAAAGTACCACAAGTTGTTCTTCAGCTCTTTTAGATGGCTTCTTATAGAAACTATCTAATTGTCGAACCAAGCTTTGCAACCTATGGGCTTGACGAATATGCCTACGGTATTCAACAGTTGGCGTGGCAGTTCGAAACTGTACATCGCCCCATCTTGCGTTCTTTGGAGCAGGTTGATCAAGGTCAGATCGGACAAACAGTGGCCTCTTACCTCTTCCGAAAAAATCACGCTTAAAGCGAACAGGATGACCTTCACAGTCAACGGCTGATTCGGCCAGGGTGTTCTCAGCAATAGACGACCATAGCTCACACAAGCTATTGAGATCAGGCGAATGTGTAAGCTCTTGGATTTTGTTTTGATTTTGATGAATTAGATGATTTGCATGTTGCAAAGCAACCTGACTATCATGGATGTGGTCATCAAATGACTGTGGCAAAACCCACTTGTAGATCGGTGTGGAAAAGGAAGGAAGATGAGTCTGCATACACAAGACAGGATGGGCACTAAACATGTTGTGGTCAATGATTCTGCAGGATTGGGACCCTTGTAACCATTCTCTTGAACAAAGTATGAAACTATATCGCGTGGCATCTTTGCATGTCATCTCTGGATCTTGGTTATGCCTCTGAGCATGAAAAAAAGCAGCATCGAACCAACCAAGCCCTTTCATCTTGTCCCACAAGTGCAAAGCATCAAGATCCATATTAAAGTCGCCAGCAATGACTGCAGGTCCCTGGAAAGAAAGGGCAGCGTGAGCCATAGACGAGAACAGACTATCTGTGATAGCTTCTGGTGCATAATATCTAGAATTCTTTGGTGGCCCATAAATCGCAGCAAAGAATGCCATTTGATGTGGTCGTATTTGAGCAAAAGCAGTGTTGACACGTTGCCTATCAATCAACTTATGTTTAACTAGTAGCTCTGCATCCTTAAGAGGGCGATGTGAAAGGATGGCTGTGCCACCTGCAAGGCCTCTTAAACCATCAAACGCAGTATTATATGGAGCTACAGGTTCGGACCATAAAGACTTGATTCCCTTACCTGCAAATTGTTTTTTCATGATGGAAGTCGCTTGTGGTGTATGACTTGTTTCCGAAACAAGGTGAATACCTTTTGGTAGGCTGGCGACATCATCAATCTTCCCAAAAATTGTGGTCGGATTGTAGTGCACAATTGAAAAGGTATTGGAAAGTTCATGATCAAATTGTTTGTTATCCAGTTGTTTAACAGGTCCAGGATTTTTGGCTTCACCGAATCTTAGATAGGTCTTCCCGAAAATGGACTGGTGTAACACGAAAACAGTGCATCTGGTCCAAACATGAGCGCAGGACGAATTGAAAGCAGAAAAACGTGCCATGTGGTTGCGAACAAAACCAGTCTGGGAAAGGTCACCATGTGCCTTTATGGGTGAAGTCACAAAATGATGACAATGTGTGGGATGGGACTTGGCGACACATATCGTTGGCCCCAAAACAGTATTCCAAGCGCAGGCATTCGTGTATCGACCCCTTAACAAAGCCTTGCGGTAACGCAACCAAAAGAGGAAGGACCGAGTGCCAGGATCAAATGGAAAGAGGAGCCCCAAAACATCACCACACGACCAAAGGGGAGGGTCCTCACACATCATGGAAAAGAAACCAAGTGGACCAACAATGGCATGAACGAACTTTGAATTCAAATATCTCGGTAGCCTGGAGCGTCTACCACCAATTTTCCTTGCTGCGAGAACAATTGTGCGGTGACCTAGCGTACACTGGCAGTGAAAAGATTCAAGGCCAAACACCAACCACACAAATCTGGGCGAACTCAAAAGCATGATAAATGCCAGGCACCAAAACATCAAAATGCGATTTTGCAAGCTCTTGGTCGGCTCTTTTCCGGAGGACACACAGGCTTGGTGCTTGATCAAATCAACACTCGAAGGAACACCATCACAATCCAGGGTTGTCCCTGGATGCCCGCTGCAATGATGCAACCTGAGATTCACCTGGTCAATGGGGACCAGACATGTGTCAGAAGACAATGCAAAAGGAATAATGGCATGAACTCCACAAAGCAGGTCAGCTCGGGAGGACCCCCAAGGCCAAGGAGAATTGCAAGGTGTCTGAACAGGACACATGGGCGGACAATGCAAGCGAATTGGCAAATGCAAATTATCAACACCTTTAGGGTAATTCATGGGATCGAGGACTGTGCAGTCTTCATATGCATACGCTGGTTGTGTGCAAACTGCGAAAAGGATCACAGTGATGAATGTCCGAATTGCGCACGACTTACCTAGTCACGACTGAGACACCTTGGCACGCTTGCACGGATCGGCGTCATCGACTTTGGATTCAATGGCAGCAAGTCGTGAGTCAACATTCTTATTGAAATGTGCAAACAACTTGTCCATCTGCTGGATGATTGCAGCATTTCCATCACTAATGGCACTCTGCATGGATTGCTGCATGGTATTGACCTTGCCAACACATTCCTCCTGACTGCGTTTGAGCTCTAAGATCGCAGCCTTTTGCTGGGAGCCATGCTGTTCAAGGTTTTGAACAGCGGTATTCAACCCTTGAATCTTCGTCATATCGCGAAGTATCAGAGCATGTGGAGGCTGCCGGTGTGGCCGGGACAGACGAATGCATCAACTGGAACTTCATGTCACTGGGTGCAGGACTGTGTTTGACATCTTGCTTGCGGTTGAACTTGGTGACAGAAACATAAGTTTCATTGATCTGGAAATGACCAAAAGGCGGATCATCCTTGGCATTGATGAGCCATGCACCACCCCTTGTTGGTCGAATTGCAACAGCTTGATTCCAGCCCAAATCCTGCAAGGTCTTGGTGAGGATGTCATGCGTTGTTTGATCCTTCAACCCTTTGAGCAAGTACCAATCGGCATCAGTTTGGACTTGTCCTTCAAGGATGGAAATACTCTGCGGCAAAATCTTGGCGCGGACTTCATGTACATGCTCCCTCCGAGCGCGGACAGCATACTTGGTCATGCATTCAACGACACCTGATGTATGCGGGACATCCTTGGACAGGCAAATGACTTCATCCAGGGTCTTGCCAGGAATCTGAATGAGGCTGTATGACAAATCCTTCTTTTTGTCTGGCGTCTTAGGGGCAAGGAAAATGCCTGCATGTCCTGATCGTTTGAGGATCTGGTCGGCAGCCGTGGCTTTGACTTTGCAAAAACCATGGACATAACTAGCATGGTCATGCTGAGTCTTCCAACGATGGCTTCCGTAGGGAAACAGGCTCCATGCTTCAATGACTGCATCACGTCGCATCTCTGGGATGTGGAGACCTAAATAAGCTAAAGGCGATTGCACTTCACTCCATGCTGTAACAAGCTCCTTCCTGATGATGAGCTCAAGCACCACGACAGGCGTTCCAATAAGCTTGGTTTGTGGCAGCTTTGGCTTGAATTCGACCTTCGGCTCACCAAAGTTGAGGATGACCACAGGAACGACAATGGGATCGTTTCTCCCGTCGATGGCAGGGACGCTCACTGTAGGCATTCCCCCAAAAGGAAATGGGGTCAGCACAATCAGGGCAAGCGGTTCCACAGAGATATTGCGAACTGGCAAACACTTCATAGCTTCTTCAGGTGTGACGATGGCAATTCCAGTCCTATCTGGGGCAAACCCATTGAGATCAATCTGCTTGACTGCGGCATTGTTGGCAACAAAGTGCAAGGTGTCAATAGCAACCTTTTCAGCAGTGGCTTCACTGAGCTTCTTGTTTTTGACACTCGAACTTGCTGATGAATGCTCCTTTGCCTCAAGCCTACCAGCTTTCTTTTGGGCTTTGAGCTCTTCAGGTGTGATGAGCCTGAGCTTTGCATCATTGGCCCACTGCTTTAGATAACCCCAGAAGGTCTGGGGATCATCATGCATGTGTGCACGAATGGTGGCATTGTCAATCTTGCTGAGAATGGTTTGGACCCTAGCTTTCACAGCACTTTCCAATACTCCCCTCTTCGTCAGCAATGGTTCCAAGAATCGCTGCAGGTCCTCCGACTTGGCTCCACCTGGCAAAGCACAAACACGGATTTGGAGTTCATGGTCAAGACACAAATCTTGGACTTGAAGCCTTGTGTCAACAGCTTTCCCGTGCTGCATGGCAATCATGGTCAGGTTGCTCTTGTGCAAGACTTGGTACGAAGCGGCAAGCTTAGTAACAGACCACTCCTTGTCGACATGGCAAATCTTGGCACAATAGTCAAAAGGGCCCTTCACCCAAATCTTGACAGTGAACTGCGGATCTTGTGGGATCAACGGTGCAAATGGAATGAGATATTCAAGGTTCGTGACAGGCCAAGGCTTGAACCCTGAAAAATGCAATTCGATGTCTTCAAACTCAAGCAGTTGACAGACAGGCATGGACTGGTCTAGGATCACGCTTTGAGCTGTGATATACGGTATTGGTTCATCAAAATCTGGGAGCAACATGGAGACCAAGCTATGTAGCGGTGTTTTGTTGTGCACAGCTACGGACCTGATTGATCCCCATTTGGGGTTCCTGACAGCAAATCTGATGAATCCTGAGTCCGACGGCAAGGCGTTGTCAGTGAAAATGGGATTGGCAACCTTAACTCCAGCAACTCTGATATCTTTAGCCTGCCCAAAATCACAAAGCTTCTTTGGAATGAGCTGTCTAGTGTCCAAGGGGTTGACAAAGATCGTTGCTCGGAATGAACTGCACAATTGCTGGAGGACGAAAGCACCCTCAGGCATGGGAGAATCACCATCCAATATAATCACTTTACTTGGGAGCACAC
The DNA here is from genome assembly GCA_964035705.1 of Porites rus. Classification (NCBI taxonomy): domain Eukaryota; kingdom Metazoa; phylum Cnidaria; class Anthozoa; order Scleractinia; family Poritidae; genus Porites; species Porites rus. The sequence goes on along the minus strand of CAXIVM010001918.1, from coordinate 8,393 downwards.
GGCATTCACAAGCGACAAAGGCAATCAAATCCGAGAACTTCCAACACACGTCAACGGTGACAAGCAAAGCAAGCTCATGGAAATCAGGCTTGACACATCGTTCCAGTTTGACAGTGTCAACCATGACAGTGCACTGATGCTCTTCTTCAATAAGATCATCGAAGGTGAGCTCATGAATCCCCATTTGGATGAGTTGGAAATGAAAACTCTTTGCATGAGGAAGGGCTTGTTGAATGGCAAACTGCACAGAGGCTCGTTTGGGGATCCATACAAACTCAGCCCACAATTTCTGCTCATGAAGAATCTGGCATGGAATCATACCTGCAAGCTGAACAAGTCGATTTGTTTCCCAATCTGTCAAGAATTGCGGTGGCAAGAAATGAGGGTCCATTTCATGTAAGGCTCCACAACTTGGTGTCACAGTTCCAAATCGTCCTTGAAACACACATTGGTCAAGATCTTGCGTTCTGAGAACTGGGAGCATCAACGAAAGTTCGTCTGGGTCAACTTGGAGTGGCTCGAATGGGATGGTAGGCGAAATCTCCCAAACTTTACACCTCTTTACCACATCATCTTCTGGTGAGTCGTCACCATCATCCATGCGCCTCTTCCTCTGCGCAGCCCCTGGGAAAGCAAGGCAGGCAAAAGCACCATCCTGAATGACAACATTATCCCCGAATCGACCAGTTCTTTGGAAAACTAGCTCAACAATGTCGAGATGGTGCAAATCCGTGTTTGGAATGGTGAATCCTGGCCCAACAGCAAGTGTGTCCTCCAAACCTGGATACATGCGTGGGCGAACGAAATGGCATTGCCAACCATCCTATGAGCAACGTTGCAACAGCTGGGCAAAATGATGTCTGATCCAAAGCCTAAGGCAAAGGCAGCCTCGAAGGCCGACAAGTACCTAAGCACCGAACCATCTTGCAGGAACCACGAGTGCAGTCCATGTTTCCTCAACAAATGAGACGGCAACGAATGCTGTGAACCATATGATGCCATCAATGATGGTATGACATCATGCTCAGAAATGATTCTACACTTCAAAACCTCATCAGGGGAACTCGGCGGCGATCTCGGTGCAAGTGCTCGTGGCAGTAATGCAAAATCACTTCCAACTAGCAAAGCATCAGCGGTAGGAATCAACTGTTCCATCTCCCAATCAAGCACCTGATCATTATACGCCCGAGATGAAGCTAAAGTGCTTTTGGCGCCACATCCTGGAATGGATTGAGGGAACTTCGCGTTGTTGAGGAACTCCACCAAGGCAAAATCAATTTGCACATGAGCTGGCAGGATAGTAGCTAGCCACCTTTTACGTCTGACTGGTAGCACAGGAAAGACTTCATCGATGCTCTGGTTGGCAATCTTGTATCCACACTGTCGTACCAGCAATTGTATGTCCTTGTAATCTTCGTGAGCTTGAATGCCAACAACATTTTCCAGAGTTAAGGATTTTGCTTGTTGCTTGCACGCTTTACGAATGCATGTTTCCATGAGCTGTCCGTTGTGATCATCAAGGCCCAACCGAAGGCCTGAACTGCTCCAGCTCTGGCAAGGAGGCGATGCGAAGAAGTGGGACACTTTCAGCCAAGAAATTATGGCCCACACTTTCGAGTCCTCAATGTCACCATGGATGATGACTTTCTTTGGCATCTCATTAGCTTTGATCTTGTCAATCATTTGGCATGGACTAAGCACTGGCAGCAATGACGATCTGGAGTGGCACAGGGCAGTGTCCCAGTCTTTCTCGACAAAGACTGAGGCTTCCAAACCAAACTCAGCAAGTGCACGATTCCATCCAGCAAGTCCGACCAGTAGCAGTGGATGATGATGGTTACTAAAGGCCTCTCTCTAAAATAGTGATGATTGTTTACTGTCTGTTAATTGCAGGTAATAGGACAACCCCAAACAGCACATGTCATTTCTTGTTCTTCCTTCTGCACATGATCCCCCCCAGCTGCTATGTCTCTGCTTCCACAAAAGAAACACACCAACACGTCAAACAACGCACAACTTCTCGTTCTCCGGATACCCCTCGGAGCTCCCAACGCAACGCATCCGCCTCGGCGGCAACGCATCGGCTCGGCGGCCCGGGTCCTGGTCTCGGCCAGCTTGGAGGATCGCCTCGAGATGGGCCTCACTGAGCTCTTCATCCCGAAGCCACCCTGCACGGCTGCGGCTGCATGGCTTGCGGTTGCGACCCGAGGAAAGCGGGGCGCCGGAGGCCCCTGGGGTTTTCCAAGAAACAAGATGAAACAGCCAAGTACCCAGCCAAGAAAAGCACACGGTAGACCTATAGAGAGCTCCTGGTTGACATTGGGTGTACTGGGTCTTTGATGTACCTCTACAATATTCGATAACGAACAACTCCAGTGCATCGTGCATGCTGCATGCTGCTTCGAGAGGGAAGAACCTGGATCCAAGACGAGCGAACCGATGTTTCCTCACACTTAGCAGCGCTTCCAAAAAGCAATTGAAACACATTGAAACAACACAAAACAAACACAACATCTTTCAACCAAAGTGGCTGGTGAGTTGGACAACTCGCCCACCAACCCACCACCACGTCCGACCGTTTGCTGACGGATCGCCAAGCACCGCACCGCACCGGGCCACTTCGCCATTGGGGACCGGTACTCAGGGGTCATGGTACTTACACTTCCATCCCTTAGGCCATCGGTCTTTAGGCAACCTATTTGTAACTCTGGGAAACAGAAACTAACAGAAGTCCCAACCTTTGTAATGCAACAAAGGATGACCGCCTTGTCACCCAACCGTTTTTGGGGCTTGTGACATCTTGTAACCTGCTTGTCCAGTGGTCATGGGAAGTCCTGGGAAAGATCATGCATTTGCTTGACTGGTCCCGAACGTACGTCGATCTATCGCCTTGAAGCTCCTCTTCCAACTTCGCAGCAAACTCCTGGCAATGAGCGCAGCACCACGTGGCACCTTGTACTTTGTACGTACTCAAATAGCGCTGCACAAACATGGAGCTCGAGAAAAGGTCCCAAGAAAGCATCATATGATGCTGGACCTTGAAACATGACTGCAAGTGGAGCACAATCCTTGGGATAGCCACTTAATGAAGTATATTTCATGTGTATATTCTTACTGTATAATGTTTATACAATTTTATATACACAAAACATGTCTGAGTGGGATTGCTCTTATTTCTGAAGTGCAACCTTGAGTCTGATCCATCTTCAAAACTCTATGCAAACGTCCAATGCAAGAACAATCGGGCCCATCATCCTTGTGAAGAGCAGTATAGTGCAAAGAATGCTCTTCCTCGCGACAAGGTCAGGCTGAGGTGCAATTCTGTTGACCGGAAACATGGGTCATGGGCCTTGCTTGGCCTTGCTGAAAAGCAGTGATGTAAACCACCAGGTGCAAGCAAAATAGCAAATCAGCAAACACATCGAAAGCGAACAAAGGCTTCTGATATCATTTGAGCTTGCATTCTTGCCAAAGACTTCTGCTAATGCCAATGTTTCGGAAGTTCAGTGGGTTGTACTCGCCAAAGCACCTGGTAATCGTCAAAGTAGCCGCTGTTCTCCCTGAAAAAGTTCTCCAGGTAGCTGCCAAAGCCCTGGCAAGTGACAAGTGAGCCACTTCCTCGACCCAAACATGGGCCTTCTAAAAGAACGATTGCTGTGCCGAAAGCACAGCATCCACTCCTAGGAAAATGCACATCATTATTCTGGAGTCACTTTGACTGTTGCAAAAGCAACATTCTACAATTCGTGAGGAAGTTTGGTCAAGGCTCAAAACACCATATTCTCCACAATTGGAAAAGACCACAGACTCCAATGGTGAACGCTCACTGATATTGAAACGGCCTAGGCTCACCTTCAATATGTTAGCTTGACAGGTCCAAGGTAGATCCGGAAAAATTCGACCGTGTTCCGCAATCGTTCCGCTGCCGAAGAAAAACTGAGAGCCAAGTTCTGATCATTGAAAGACCGCCTCGTCAGAGAGCAGCCAAGTTCTGAGCCGTTGGGCTAATGATCTCAACCTCTCATCCTGCGGTGCCATCTGGCGGCGCCGTGCTACAGGGGTCGAAACTGGCAGCGCCGACTGGCTCAAAAGGTTGTTAGAAAAGTAGAGGTTGATGGCCTGATCTCCCAGAATCTGTTGTTAGACGTGGATGCCGTCAACTGAAACCACTTACAACATCTTACAACAACATCAAGGACGATCTTGAATTGATCCAGTGTGGACTACTTATTAGGGTTCTTCGGATGTGGCGGCGATGCATGCTTGTGGTGCATTCACGAGCAAGAAGCAGCAATAGTAGATAAAGCACCAAAACTAGAATTAGGGCGGCGGTTGTGGTCTCTTCCTCCTCTTCTGTTTCTTCGTTTTCCTCCTTGTTGGAGGTGGGTGTCAGGATCAAAGTGTCTAGCGTGCTCATGTCATCATCCACCGCCTTGAGGATTATATAACAAAACACTCAAATCCCGATGATTCTTTTGGGGCCGGTGGATATACAGTACCTGTCTCACGTAGGGTCCTCGTAGTCCGCCATGGCCAACGGTCGGTTTACATAGTCTCTGACGCTGGGCTGGTGGCTGACAAGAAGTCAGTCAGTTTGCTTGCTGTGATAAACTTACATAGACTTGCTGTGCACATGGCAGGAAAGAATCAGATTCACCGTGATTCACCCACATTCCTATACTATATATGTTCATTTCAAGGAAGAATCAGGAATGAGGCTTCTTATGTAGACTTCACCAATGGGACCTCTCGAGTACAGGGCCAAATGTGCTTTTTTGCAATGTTTTGCACTTATATAGTTTTTGCACATCCTGATGGATCCTTTTGTGATTAAGCACTCCATGTGCCGAGCACCCGATCGAGTCTTGATGGGCCTTGAGCCATGTCGGCAGGCGATGGATCTATGAGCCGATAAAAAGCCAGCAAACGCAAATCAATGTTCACATGAGGAAAAGGCGGTGCCTCCCTTTATAAGAGGTCATGAACTGCCAATTGGATCACCTGTGAATTCAACGTGATATACTGTAAAACCAATTTTGTTTCATCTCAAGCTCTTGCCATTTGAGATCGCAATCTTCGTCCTAATCCGCGGCATATGCCGCCAGGTCCAACCCCCCTTCGTGAACTGGAGACCGGACCGGATGCGACTGGAGACCGAGGCGCCTGTGGAGGCGTGACTTCAGTGAAGTGAGTTGGAGTGACTTGGCATCATGGGATGCTTGAAGACTACTCTGATATCCAAGAGATGGAACATCTCCAGCTGTTGACAAAGGCTGTTCTTCTGGGAAGGTTCGGAAACATCATTAGATGTTCCGGAAGATCTAGAACATCTATCGCCTGCAAATCTCCAGCAAATCCAACGTAAGACGCAATGCGCAAATTGTGGTAGTTCCAATGGGTGCTTAGGCATTCTTAACAAGAAGACCAGCATCAAGGCTCAACAGTCCGAATATCTTGAGCCACTTAACTCTGTGATTGGCCTTTTGTTCGTCCCCACTGTGCCTATCCTGACCCCAAAGACAACATGCACTGCTGAAACAGCTATGCGATCTGTGATGGAGAAACGCTCCGAAGCTTTGAATGGAAAAGCAACGTCATCCAAATCCCATACATGTTTTGGGGACTTCCTCTTTTGCAGTATCCGGGCGGTCACTCAACAACCCACGAGAGCCATGGTCTAAATTCCCAGCTCCTGTGAACTCTGTGCCGCTCCCCCGTTTCGGTCATCCCTTCGTAACCCAAACCCCACCAGCTGGCCCAATCGGCCTGCTCAAGTTGTCGAAGCCTGGCATTTTACCGTTGGAACTCGCGTGTGGTTGGGGTTCCTCTTTCTGTCTCAGTCCTGAGGTTGAGGTGACATGATACGGTGATGATATGGTGGTTGAGGGTTGAGGGTTGAGTTGATCGAAATAAAACTTGAAAAAAACAAACGACAACAATCAAATCGGTTTAGGTTTGGGCTCTCCAAGCACATCAGTTTCCTGTGGATGATCATGTTCTGCTGAAACGACGGACAAAACCGGTCTTTGGACACCAACAAAAGGTTCTTGGCAAGCAAGGAGGCCCTTGGGATGCTCTTTGGATGGGGGCATCAAATTCAAAAAAAACGTACACGGACATTTGTCATACGTACATAGTTGGGGGCCGCCCTGCCAAGTAAACCCCCTTTCCAAGACCATACCCTCTGCTGTCCATGGCTTTTCGACCTCACTTTCCACATCCTGCCACCCTCTGACCCAGCTTACCCATGCTGGAATCATGACAGGCTTACTGATCTCGGAGTTGCTCCAATTCGTTCTTCAGCTTCCCCTGTCACGTGAGTGCGGCAGGATGACTGCTTGGTGTCTTGATGAAAGACTCTACAACTATATATATTATAACTATGAACAGTGAATCCCAAAGTAGGCAACCCACTACTGTAAAACGAGGATGCAAAAGGCATAGCTGTGTTTGTACACCAAAAAAAGAAATAGCCAGAATTGGACAAGAACCCGAAGCCAACGCGACACAAACAGTACACAGTGACAGTATCATTCTATAAATTCAACTCTAAACGTGCCAGGAGTTCATTTTCCTGAGACAATCTCGTTGCTTCTCTGCAGATTTCGGCATGAGCTACCCTCAGCAGAACGCGCAAAACGCTCGAAACTGTAAAGTACGCACTTGTTTTTCTTCTGGCAAAAGGAACGCCCTACCAGGCAGCCAAACATGACATGGCCGAACATATATATAACTGGCAAGCTTTTGTGATGATATCTCTCAGTTCACCCAACGTTTGCACAGCACTTCCCGCCAACGAAGATCAAAGTGGACACCCCCTGCTTGGTAGTCGGAACATGGTCTTTCCACGGTGCACTTCCATCCACTTCCATGTTCGTAGGAGGCAGGAGGGTATTTTGATGCCGATCACCTTGGACAGGTCAGAATGTTTGAAGAGCCTTCACGCACGACGACAGCGATTGTCTCTGTTCGGAGCCCCTGCTCCTTCTCATGCAGCTCGTCCTGCAGCTCGTGGTTTTGCCTTGAGGATCTGGGCGAGCAACGAGAGATCTACAGTGTCTCTGACATCGAATCCAAATCGGACAACATTTAGAACCTCACTGTATCTAGAACATGCTGGAACTGAGAAAACAAAACTCTTTACAGAAATCACATTAAGATTGAAAAGAGATGAAAAGAGTCTATAGAGTCTATACCTCTTCCTTCTGAGCTTTCATTTCATCAACACTCAACACCTGGATTCCCTTTTGATGTCCAAAACAACTGTCACAGGACTCTGTAGTCTAATGCTCCATTGCAGTTCTCGGTGCGAAAAGCTTGCAAGTTGCTGGTGCAACACCTCACCAGCTGACCTTGAGTCCCAATAATTTGTTCTTGACTGGGAGGAGTTGCTCTAGCTTGGAGAAGTACTGTCCCCAAACAAGTCTTTGCAGACCACAGGCAGGTGGAAGAACATCATTTTTGGTGAGTGGGAACCCTTAGGAGTTGAGAGAGATTTCACTGGCCACCCACAAGTTGTACACAAAAAGGAGTAACACAGGTTCCAACAGTCAAAATGATTTGCTTGTTATACTCTGACGCATGGGGGTACTGGGTACACACATCAAAGCAAAATCAACGTTCGCAAATAAAATACAACCAAGCCTGAGTTGATATGAGAACCAGGCACTTGTCAAATATCCACAATAACTCAAGTGAATTACGACTCACACGGTCTTGGAACCATCCTTGATATGCTTAATTGATTTTTTTTGTGTCTCCTCCCTTCAAGTCCATTCCCAGCCTTTGCAACGCTTGCACCTCCGCATCCTGCGCAGCACTGCGTCGCGTCCGCCAGCGTCCGATCGGGGGGTCGTGACTGAAAGTCCGATGGCCATTGAGACATTGAAGTGATACTCGGGAATCCATGGTTTTGTTCACATTTGACTCGAAAAGCTTCCAACAAAAATGCTGCTGCATGGAACTGACTCAATGCTCCATCTTGTACTTGCATGTCGCCTTTGCTCTCAGCAGCAGTCTTGATGAGATGCATTTTTGTGTAGACTGGAGTTGCTTCCAGCTCTCAGGCACAAAGCCACCGATAAAGCCATTAAATGTCAAACATGTATGGAGCAATCCAACGTGCCAGTACGACCCTTGTTAATGGGGTGAGAGATTTGGCGTTATATTCTATCGTATCTATCTGAGAATGACGGCAAACTCAGGCCTAAAACCACAGCACTGGGTACCAAGCCTTTTCATGCTTCCGTTCACTGCCCAGCATGTCATGAATCACCCGCCCTGGCGCTCACGCCTTCTGCCGCATCTGTTGGAGCATCTCCTGAGTAGTCACAAATCTGAAGAGGCTCGTCTGGTGTTCAGCGCCCTGCGAAGTGTCCGGGGTCCCTTTAAAG
>CAXIVM010001916.1:0-46843 GCA_964035705.1 Porites rus | reverse complement strand
AACAATTTACAGTATAACAATTTGGGCTCAAAGCATCAGTACGAAAGTAATCGGCTGTCTCAATACTCTGACCGACTGCAATGGCTTCCAAGGACTCACGGGTTTTGCCCGTCTAATTTTAACCATTCCAAGTGCTTCTACTACTGTGTCTGTGACTCTCTCATACATTGTGATATTACTGTTCGCTCACTTGTGTGGGCAGTCGACCAGGAAAAACATGGAAAAAACAACTGTATCTGGACGTGACTAGATATACGTAGAAATGATTTCCGAAACTTTGATTCTTTTATGGCGGCTACATACATCTACCCCTGAAATGAACCAAACCCTGATGCTAAGGCCAGAACACATTGAGGAACACCGTGGATGCTGGCGCACAGTCCACCTGTTTGCTTTCAGATTGGCCAGTCCACTGATTACAAAAGGACTCTTATGGACTCAGGATCCAAGGATCATTGTCAGGATCCAACCACCCCACACCGTGACCAGTGTCATCCAGTGTCCACAGAAAGAATGAACATCTCTTCACGGACTTTTGTTTCTCTACCTTCGACAGGGGGCTTGAGTAAAACTGCACCCAACATACCCAACCACACCTCCGCGCCGAAGGACACACAGGCTGCCAGGGAACCAGGGCTTGCCAACGCCTCGCGCCACGACGCGCCGGTCCAAAGTCCCGCTCTCATAGGCAACCCTCTGGACGAGGGAAGGGAAAGCGAATGGGCCAGGGAGTCTCCTCACTAAACAGGGAGTCACCCAAGTTCTTGAAAGACCCAAATCATCCCAAATCCATCGGCGCCGATGAACGCGGCGGTGACCTCGGTGGAAAGACCTGGCACGATGCCACACGTGTCGCGTCGCGTCGCGTATGACTCTGCAAAGAACTGATGCGCCAAGGCTATGACTTGGCGGGACTATGACTTGGTGCTTGGTCACTGGTGATTCTGGAATTCACGGTCAGGTGCATTATATATATAATATAAGTCAATACTTTGCGAGGGAAACAGCACCAAGCTTGCAGTAAAGACGTGGATGTCGCGACTGATTGAAAACCCCAAATGCACCCGGAAGCCCTTTGGCAGAGTGCATGGACGAAATCTTGCACCTCCTTGCTGACTGAATTGAACCTATTCACCCCTGTAGCCTGAAACCAAATTGGTGGTCCACTCCCGATTGATCCACATTGGATCCATGCTGATCCACCCTGGCGCCGACCTGGACTGGACAGATTGAAGGGATCAATCAAGGTCAACTGCAGTTGTGCCTCTCAGAGATGCTCAAGGACTCCGAGGAGCCCCCGATGTGCCCTATGAGGCAACGAACGGTCTTGAAAGTCTTCGCATTGAGACAATCTTGCCAGACCAAAGTGTGCAAAACCAAGGATTAACAAGCGAACAAGGCACCAAAAGGGTCATGCTGTCCATGAAGTCACTTATGTTTCCTCTAAAACGGTTAGGGTGTTGATGGTTTGAGCCGACCAAAGCACTGAATCCGACCTGACGTGGGCTCCAAGTGCCAAACCAAGGTGCTGAAGTCCCGAGGGCTCCAAACCAATGACGCGCCCCCAACGCTAACCATCGTTCCTCACAGCCGTCTGGGGTCCAAAGCCAATCAAAACCAGAGGTCTGAAAGCCAGCTGGATTTGGTGAGGCTAGCTGCTAGCTATTATTATCACTGGACCAAACATGACCTTTATAAGTATCTGCAAGTAGAAAGCGGATCTGCACAACGGTCCAGATCGAGGAAGTCGTTTGATCTCTTTTTGACTCGTTCATCAAAGAGAACCGGTGTCCGGTCCAATTGACACGGTGTCCGTCTCTCCGTCGGACCGGTCTGACACACGGTCCTCATCAATTGGACACCAGTCTACGTCGTGCAAACGCAACCTCAAGGGCTGGGTGACAAAGCCTCGCGCAGGAACCTGTGGTTGGGGTGCTGCAGAACCGAGAACCTAGTCTGACCATCATCGCACGAGGCTACTTGCAAAGGCTACATGCAAATCACGAGGATTCCATTAAAATTGCCAGCATGGAGTGCAACCCAGTCCCCAGTCTGGGTGAGAGAACCAGTCGCTTCCAGATGCATCTTCCTGCATGGCAGCGGATTCCCGACTCCCAATGTTTCTTTATATGTTGGGGTTGTCCTTAAAAGGCGTCTTTTTGGGCTGAATCCACGAAAACACGTCCAATCTGCGGACACGGGCGGAAATTAGCGGACAAAGGCAGAAATTAGCAGAAAACAACCGCAAAGGTCAAGGAACTTTGCTCTGGTTGCATGACGGATGTTGGATGCGGATGATTCTATTTACTACGGAGAGAAATGTCCATGCCTACTGAACAAATAGCCTTCTCAACTGCGGCACCTGTGGCCTAATATATATATATGTATATACAGTGCTAGTACAGAAGTGATTAAGCCCGAACTGTTACCAGGATTCCTAGAGAAAGAAGTCACTCAATCATATCATGTCATATCTTAATTTGCACGTACATCACACAGGTCATACTCCCACATGACTGCCATGACTGCATGACTCAAGCTTGGATAGAAGATCTGATGTCAAGTACCCCACGGATGCCCGTGCCACAGTCCTTTGGGCCAACCGTGCAGCGGATGATCTGTCCAGATTCCACCTGCAGCGAAGTGCAAGATGATTTGTGAAAGACAAGGGACAGTGGTTCAACATGGTTTTAATCTTAGTGATACTTTTTAAACCTGTTTAATGATCGGTGTCAAACACTTACTTGATGTCCTTCCCTTTGCTGGAGTTTGGTTGGATGGATTGTAAAACCACTTGCTTGCAACAGTGGTACTAGGTGATTGCATCTGGAGATTGGCAATTTCCCGCTTCACATGCCATTAGTGTGTTTCTTCAGATTGAAATTCAAGACATCATACATCAAGCAAGGCAAAGCCAGCATACCACATTTAACCACACTTGGCTGTCAAAGCCAGCATACCTTGATTTAACCTACCGACGCAATTTGCGCATCATCCAAACGCTTCCCAAAGGCCCTTCATCGTGTGATGGGTGCCTGGGAGTAGGTGAAATGCGACCTACCTGGAAGGTCACGCCACATGGTGTTGGGGCTCCAGGTTTTGACCCATCCCTACTTCACCTCAACCTCGCCCCGCATTTCTAGGGCCCCAGGTGGTCCGGTTCTGTTGGGCGGTGCCTCCATGATGATCAAGCCATGAAAGGTGGTCGAAGACCAAGGCACCACCAAACCTCGGGCGCTCGAGGACCCACTTCTGACGGGTCCCGGTGACGAGGACGATGTGGACCTGTTTTGCGCGGGTTTTAAGTCCATGGAACCCACGATGTTCAGAAAGGCTAAATCTTCAATGCACAGTGGCTCATGAGGGGTGCCGTCTTTCAGGTGCAGAACATTTCCGTTTTCCAAGCGTGGCATATTAGGGTACCCCAGAGTTTTTGGCCACGCATCAGTTTCTGCCTGTCTTGCATCGCATTCTGAGGTGCTCTCCTTCCGCAGCTGCATCAAAGTGTGGCGGAATCTGCAGGTCATCGAGCAGAAAAACATGTGAAGCATGTCTGATAACACCAAACAAACATATATACCAATGATTAAACATGGAGTAATTAAGATATACTTTGAAGACTTTGAAGACTTTGACAGGTCAGGTGGTAGTTCAAACAGCCAAACTACAAGCCTACAATATAACAAGCCTAGAATATACCCATTGTTTACGCCTCAACAGGGAGTTTGGGATCACTCTTTTCCTCTAGGATCCTCTAGGATATGACCCGTTGCTCGGCCAATTCTTTTCATACGTACCTTTTCATAATGTTTTCACGGGTCAACCTGGTCAAATGGGTGATGCATGGCAATTGTGTCACGGGTCTCTTGCTTGGAGTAAAGTACGTGGCAGCATGGAGACCATGAAACTATATGGCAAAGCTTACCAGCTTGATTGGAACTCGGTTCAAGCCTTAATGAATATCAAAAAGAAAATGGTTCCAATACTCTGCTCATTTGGGCTCTGGCACTTTCCCAACCTCAGCTGTATCTGTAAGGTGTCTTTCCAACCGAACCGAATTTGACTCCAAAGGACTCCGACCGCGCCAGCGACCTCAAAGGAATCCTCCACCACTTCACCAGCAATGCTCGGGGAGCTGTAGAAGGGGTCATCCGTCTAGGCGCGAGTGACGAACGAGCAGTGGTGAAAGCGCCGTGGCGAGCGGGCCGAGCGTGGCTGTGCGTTTCTTTAGGATGAAACCAATTTCACAAAAGAAAAAAGACGAGAAACTATGACACGCCAAGGGCAAGTGGGAGTGGCCGGTTGTTTTCACGCCCACCACGAAGCGCGAAAAGATCGATGCCACACACAAGGCCCCGCGCAACAATTCGGAAGTTTCGAAGGCTCAAGTTCCTGCAGGACAGTGGCAGTCTTCCAGATTCACCCCTGCAAAAGCAAAAACCCAGAACATGGGCTAAGGGGCGCTCAGGCCTTAGCCATGAGATCTGACCAGTACACTTGGTACACAGAAACGACTGAATAATGATGCTGAAGGTCCCGTGCTTGTTTGATTCTTTGATTCAATAAAACAGGTTACACTGATACTGCTCGTGCAGTAGTCACAGTCACACTAGATGTTTTTATTTACTTACTTTTTTAAGAGCTGCACTTCAGCAGGTTCTGCAGTGCAAACATGAAGATAAACACACAATTGCTTCAGTGCAGAACCTGCTGAAGTGCAGCTCTTTAAGAAAGAAAAACATCTAGTGTGACTGTGACTACTGCACGAGCAGTATCAGTGTATAATATATCTATAATATTATGCAATGTGCAACTGGATATAGGACAAATATATTACAGGGAGAGAAGCAACTGGAGATGTTTAATTTGATTCCAGCATGGAAATGATGGTAGATTCTACTGCTAGTGGTGTGTTGTTGTACACAACATACTTTCACGGTGGTCAGTGGGGGTGAAATTGAAAAACCGGAAGTGGGAGGAGCTGTTCTTTGGGCTTCGCTCCAAAGATGCCACATAGATCCCCATGAGTCATCACAGAAACCAAGGCATCGAAACCGAGTGAGCTGAGGCCCAACTGGCCTGTTTTGACGAAAGAAATCGCCCCATGATATTTACCGCCGTTTCTGCACGGTATTGAGGTTTATTAGGTCTGGATGCTAGATCTCTTTGTTTTGAGACGAAGCAACTTTGTCGTCAAATAAGTGCCACAGAAGAAGTTGCGAAGCTCAAAGCCTAGTTGCTTTAGGCACACAAAGTGGCCCAGCCTCAAGTGCACAATCTGACACACAACCTCAGTCTCGGTGCCGTCTGCCAGGAGCTACCCTTCATGACGATTAGCCTCTCCTTTGCGTCATCTAAGGAAAGCACAGTGGCTTCCAAGGTTCGTAATTTACAGAGTTTGGGTTTCGAATGAAGACGTGCATAAACGTCAATTCCTAATAATTATATTCCTTTCTGGTCTCGAGGGCCATCCAAGATCATCCAAGTCACCATTGAGCCAAATCTGAAGGCTGTACAGTGGAATCTCTTCCATTAGTGGCAGGTGCCTTGTGCTAGAGAAAGTGGTTTGCCATGTCGTGGATGTGATTTCATATCTTAGTCACTTCCTAGTCATCCTTTGTGAGCCTTGCGCTGTGTGACGATGTGGTCTCCACATTGCTCCATGATACAGTACGTGGTGATCGTGCTTCACCTACATACAAGTTTTATAATGTTTTATATGTTAAATCCAAGAATATGTGCATTATTGTGCGTCGTTGTGCTTTGCTTTTCAAGAAAGTGTTGCACAGGAGAAGCTCCGATCACGGAGGCCTCTCCAGGATCACGCAGCTTTGGCGTGCTATGAAACGGCTGCCAAACGTAGGAACAAGAACCAGCAAAAACACAACTAGGAACAAGAACGCTATTGGGAGATTACATCGGCCTAGTCTCGAGAAGAGTCCAAGGATGCCAAAGGTCTAAGTGAGTCTAGAGCTCTCAAAGACTTCCAATTGATATGGTCGGCTTTACTCTCATGTTGATTCCCCAAAACATTTTTAATTTTTGAAGTCGTTCAACGTTCCGCATGAAAGAGGACCAACACATCGCTGCACTGCGGTGATGTCTTCAACCACCGAGAGTTGGATCGCGGATTTAGGCCAAACCGATTCTGGGAATGGGCCGAAGGATGCCAATTTCCTCATCAGATTTGCGTTGAGCTGCAAGCTCTTTCTTGATGATCAATTCTTCGAACACAAAAGCTATATAGATGTTCGACCGGCCATCCAAAAACCACATCTGGCACATGATGGTGGAGAACTAGTAACACAACACAAAAAAGACCTTTTCGAGTTGGTGATCGCATTGAGTCACCTGTTGGGAATGACCGGCCTTTAAGCCGCTACCAGCAATGCATCAAAAGCTTTGGTTTGATCATGTTGGATCCGCAAGTCCGCTTGAAGAATGTCTAAGGAAGCTACGAACGGGGCTCCTGGCCTTACTACTACTAGTAGGAGCAAGAAGCGAGATGGGTCCGCGAGATGGGTCCCTGCGATCGACCACGTCCGCGCTGTTCGGTCCTTTCCCAGGTTGGCCCTTGGAGACTTTGCTCCAACGGTCAGGTCCTTAAGCCTCTCTTTCCGGTGTTCAAACGGTGCCGTTGTGTATATAGTGTTTGATTGTGTGTTGGTCACCTTGTGCCTGAAACAAACCATGAGGAAACTCTGCGGTCTTAAGTCTTGATTGTACCTCCTACTTGCTGCAAAGGAGGACAAAGGAGAACAGAGTCAGACAAAGTGTTGCAAGCAAAGGAGAACTCTGCACCAAGGAGTGAGACCGTTAAAATCGTGGCCGCTTTGTTCGCTTTGGAACGCTAGTGTCTTCCTGAGAACTCCACAGCGGTACCGTATCCTTCTGGAGTATCGGTCATATGGTAAGGCAGCTACATTCCCTTTAGAATTTGGAAGTCACGGTTTTGGAGCTACCAGGATTGATGCTTGATCCTATGCAACTACTGGCCACAAGAGGGTACTAGAGTGCCATGCCAAATCATCAGGCAAGCCCGCAGGATTTGCAAGGATTTGACAGGATTTGACAACCACTCTCATGGCAACATAGCTTGACAAATAATCCATTTCGCTGCGCTGTTCTGTGACCATGTTGTTAAGGTTGTGAACCCACCATCCCTGTTCATACAAGTCGCCACACTCCTTAGGCATCTGTTCGAAAGGTCACGTCCTTCCACAAAATCCCAACAAGGCAAGCCTATCAAAATGCGACTCAGCGTGGCTTCGATTCAGGCTGGGAGCGTCAATGTCTTCGTTTTCTGCTTCTGCGCCTCCTGGATGGGTTGGATGAAAACACGCACGAAAACGCACAACTTGGTTCGATCTTTTCAGAGGTTTCTGGGGTTCAGCGGTGGCGTGAGTTGTTAAAGGGCATTCCAGTTGATGGGTGGGTAGGATTGGGGTGAATTGGGTAGGTAATTATTGTAATTCATCTCAACCGGCTCCGATCCTGGTAGCTGTTCCGTTACGTTTAATTACCTGCCAAAACGACAGCCAGTCCTTGATTGCTGACTTGGCAGTGGAAACAGTGGCATTGCAGCAGTGAAGATGAATACCTGAGGAAAGCCACAGGCGCACTTATCATCGCCGGGTGACATGATTCGAGCAATCCACCACCAGAGATGGCCTCCTTTTTCTGCATCAATCCATCGAATTTCGCCCCAAGACATCGACCATGACGTTGTTCCGGTGCCCAAGAATCTGTCCAAAACCTCCCCCAAAACACCAACACCTCCGCCTCTTCTCACCGCAAAAAAACACCTGCGACGGGATCGAAAACGCCAAGGAGCGGTTGTTGTTGGGACAGCAATTGCCTTCGGTGAGGTTCACCGCCCGACAGGCCGGGTAGGCGTCGCAGGTCCTCCCATTCACCTTGCCATCGGTGTCAGGTGCCCACATCAGCATGTGAAAGAAAAAAGGCAAGACACATTGTAGTTAGTTCCTATAGTAGTTGGCATGCTGAGGCCTGTTGGATGCACAACATACCATGACAAACCAACCTTCAGCATTTGCATTCATTTGCATAGCATCTGATTGCATTTGTATGAATATCCTGAGGTAGTCCATAACTTGGTTCCCGTATGCTAATAACTTATGAGCATAATATGATTATCCTGTGAGCATAAACAAGAGATTCGCAAGAGGTTCTACTTCCTAACCAGACTAAGTACACTTATTACGTTTCCAAACAAAAGCACACACAGGCTGCAGGCTATTCACCAAGCCTGGAACCTGTCGGCCCCCTAAAAAAATAAGAAGCAGCTGTTCTTATCACCGGGTTGATGACAAGAGCCTCTCAGACCACCGGGTTGTGGTTTGCAGGCCCCAGGACCCAGGACCCGCCACTAACTGCGGTCGACCGACGTTTGACGCTCGAAGATACCTTTTACATCAACCGCCAAAGTAGCCAATTGAAAAGACGTCTTCATCTGACATCTGTCCTGATTCAATGTTGCCATTGAAAAACCAGCCAACGGCAACCAACAGCAACTGCTGCACCACATCTCTGGGCATCCGTGCCCCAATCTTCCTCCGAGCGATGGTCCCCTTGAGGCCGCCCTGCTCAGTGTACCGGGCATGGGCGCAAACTGACCGTTTGCCAAGTGCCAGGCTGAAACCGTTTTAGAGGAACTACACCGTTTTGGAGACCTCTGCAAATGATTTGATTTGCCACAGAGGTGTTTCATAAGGTCTAAATAAATCCTCCATGCAACGAAAAACTAATGCCATGGTTAGTGGGAGGTTCAAACGCGAGATGGTGCAAAGCCCAGTGTTCAATACGGTTCGTGAATATTCGTGGCCTGGCATGGTTGCCTTTGCAGCTACCATGCCACGGTAGGATTCACATAAAGAACACACGTGTTGCAAATAAACCAAGCAAAAAATCCTGGAATGTGCCCATTGGGAAGCCAAGTTTCGTTCCGCCATTAGACAGCGTTGAACATCGTTCAAAAGGATACAACCCTGTGAGCATAGTTTATCGTCCGGATTCGTCCGGAAAAGCCCCGGTTCAAGAATACAAGATAATAGTCTTTCCCGTGAAACGCGTTTCGTCCAAGGTCTTGGGCAAAACCATTGCTCGAATCGACGGTGGCTACACGGAGTCGAAAAGACACTTCACATCATTTTTGTGGCCTGCGATGCAAGCAAATACAGTAATCAAGCATAATCAAGTTCTTTTTTGATCAGATTGCCTAAGGGCGACAGAACGCAAGCTTGCCTACTGTACAATGCTTCTACGCAATTTTACAACAATGTCTTTGTGATGGCTGCCCTCGGTCCTCCTGAAGCTTGCCATGTATCCTCTTGTAGACGGAGACGTTGTTGTTGAACCTTCAGTTTGGTCTGATGGGTTTTGTTGCAGTTTCTGGTGGCTACGAACACAAATATGCTAAGCCTCCACAGAAATCTGCCCAAAGTATCATTATTAGTGCGTTCCTCAAATGTCCGCGTCGCCATGTTAGGCCTCCACATTGCCTTTGATATACATTGATATGGTCTGAACACGCTTGGATGAAAACCCTGGTTGTCCGTTGGATTGGACATCCACTCAGCGCTCACTAGGACATCGACTCGGCACTCACTGTCTGGCAGTGCTGGGTGAGGCGGCACCAGTTCTGCCCACCTGCTGCATTGCGTTGCACGGCGTTCTGCACTCGTGAGGCGCGCAGCTGCGCGAGTGCAGTAGTCTCTGGAGGTTCCGAAGTGTCTGTCCACGGGTCCCGAGTCCCGTCTCCTAAAGCTGTCCGGTCCACGTTGGCCACGAAACAGCTCTGGGACGAACCTTCGGACGTTGGGACGAACCTGATCGGCACCTTTTTTTGGTAAAGCGTTGGAGTTAATGATCCCAATATTGCAAAGGGACAACCTGGAAGCACAGCTTCTAGAATGGGTGGCAGGCATCACAAATCAAGCGGTCCGAGAGCGTCCAGGCTATATGGATCGCATTGCCAAGGTCAGGAAATTTATGTATAGGAATTTTGCTGTCAATGGAAACCGGTTCAAGGCGTTGAATGCATTAAGTGAGACACCTGATGATTGCATTCCCTAATCTGTGATCATCTGTGAAATCTGTGGAAATCAACCAGCAGAAGTGGGAAGGAATGTGGCCCGCGCCAGCAAAAACTGAGTGCACGTGGCCGTCGCATTACATACATGAACCAGGCCTGAGTGCCAGTAGCTGTACCAGCCACACTTCTTGTGGTTGTCACACCTGCCACTGCAGGTGTTGATTTCGCTGTGTTGCTATCTGTTTCAATGGTCTTCATCACGAAGCAATGTGAAGGGAGTACTTTATCAACCACCAAATTTGCCGAAAGCCAGCGTAGAAGTAGAAGCAAATTGAGGGTTAAGTGCATGCTACTTGAAACCAACAGGGCAAGAACCAAACTAAATGAGCAGTTTGTTTTATCCACGATCCGGACAACGCCGTCAAAGCGACGTAGAGATACACATCTGCAAACGGACTGATCGGAGGCTTTTGGCGCACCTCTGCTGGCACTCTGCTGACCTGTGAAGCCGGTGCTGCAGAATATTGGTGCTCAGTTCTGAGCAGTGTGGCTCAGAAGAGCACCAATTCTTAAAACATCTCATTTCCACTCGATGAACTTGAGCTTGCAAAGCTCGTTGGGTTGTTGAAATCTGCACTTCTCACTTCAATTGAATACTATGTTCACCATGATGTACCACAAACCATCGCTGGACGGATAAGTCTGAGCAATCTGAAACCTCATCTCGACTCTCCCATACCCCGCACCTGTGGTTGGCCCTGCAAACATCGAGTGCTGGTCACAGAAGACGGAGCCTTGGCTCGCAGCAGTGGGTGGCGATCAAGCCGCAGACTCGAAAGGTCCAGTGAAGGAGGGCTGTCTGGTGCCTTTTCAATACTGGTTCCAGACTTTTCAAGCCCAGGCGTCCGTTGAGCTGTCCGTGACCAATGTGCCTTAAGCTGGTACACTCCTCGCAACCGTGACCAAACCCCCGGCGCCTGTAATGAACTCTTCCACATAGTGCGACAAGTCATCGCAACTTCTTGGGCCTCTGACAGTCCAATGAGCGTCGAGCCCAACCAGCTGACCACACACGAGGCCTGTGTCCGCCTAAGACTTGTGTCTGACACAGAAGAGAACACAGAAGAACGATGTGAGGTATTCTAGTCCAGCGAAACCATGTCAAAGTTTTGCCCATCTCAATCTGACCAAGATCTATGAAAACTGTGCAATCGAGAATGACAAGAAGCGGGTTGGGGCACCTGAGACAGTATTGGAAAAGCCTAGCCCCGCTGCCTGCAAAGTCTGGGAGCATCACCAGTGCTGACTTGACTGACAAACTCTGTCATGAAGGGTTGGACGGGAAAAGGAAGAACCAGGTGCATGGCACAGTCGAGTCATGCATATATGACCATAACAAGTTCCTGCTATTATAATCTACTATATAAATGTTTGAAGCTGTTTGTGTCTAAACTTGGCAGTCATTTCAACGCAAACACTGCAGAACAAAATAAAGCTTACATGCGCTGAAATAACTATGTTCATGGATCAATTGCCTTCAAGCCACTGCAGAAAAATCCCTACTTGAGAGTGTGTACTTTGAGGAAAACTGCCTAAAAGAAAGCGACTTCTTTCAGGGGCCAAAGTTACAATATTCAGCATGGAACACGGCTCTCAATGTGAGTGCTCAATGCAGACTGACATGCATTATCATGCTTTGGAAGCGTCCAAAGAAGGACATGCCATCAACTGGAGTCAAATGCTTTCTACAAAGTGTACTGACCTGCAGTTTTGAGAGGCTTGAGGTCAAGTAGCAGCCTCCATCGGGCCTGAGGACATGATGTGGAAATGACCTATTAGAGAGGTTCAGGCTCAGGATATGCTTGTTACAATTTAACAACTAAGTTTTCAAGCTTCCCAATCATTTTGTTCAGTGTGTTCTAGTCCCTACGCGGCAACTCAACCAACCCCACAGGCTTCACTTGTGTTTGTAGATTGAGGTTCTTGTATCTTGTTGCACCGCTGGTGTCGAACCAAAGCATGAGATTTATAGATTGCCTGATGCAATTAACATCTTTTAACCCAATTATTACAGTAAGTGTTAAGTATGATGCATGGGGGGCCTTGGAAGCATGACAAGGAGATTCGTAACCTTGCCAGTTGCTCGATTTGAAGAGTGCCAAATGTTGCAAGCATTTCGTTGATTCGTCCATGCATGTTGAACTTGCAAAGGAAAAAATACTCTGCAGCAAAGCTCACTAGTGATATAGATTCACTAGTAACTAGTGATGTAGACATTAGACAGCCAACAACGTCCCACAGGTCATCGATCTATGAATCTTCTCATCGATATTCGAATCTGGGCTGTCCCAGCCAGTAGGTAAAATGTAAGCAGCCGTATTGGCGCTTGCACTTCTCCTGCGGATGGGATTTTCGAGGACTTTTGGAAGAAAAAGGGGCGCAAGCTCATGGTGCTGGTGGAAGAATCTTTCCACAATGATTCTGTCAGCAATCGTAGGTTAAACTGGTTGGGCAATTCCAAACAGAGTAGCACTCTTGTTCGGATCCATGTACCCTTGAACTCTGAGAGGGAAAGCCCTGATCTTCCTCCCAAAAACGGGCAGGTTAATAAGCTGTTTGAACGTTTTGAACAAATGTCTCAAACGCGGCACTTCCTTTCAAGCATCCGTGCCGTGCATCAGGATGCGGACATCCCAGGCACAGCACGGTTTGCGAACTTCAAAACGCTTGCTGAGGTGTTGCAAGCTGGTCAGATCTGTTCCTGTACTGCCTTCAAGTCAACATAAAGAAATCGCAATCCAACTTTTATCAAAACAAAGAACATCCCAATCCAAGACAATCATACATACAGCAAGTTCGTCCATCTCCACCGCTCCAAACCACCCACGATGTCGAAACCGTGATTCGTGGATTTGGACTGGCGAGTAGCTAGGAGCACACTCAGCACATGAGTTGAGTGACCTCAAAGCATGCCCAACCCAACCCTTTTGGAAATACATGGCCCCACAAAATACAACCCATTGCCTTGAAATTCTATCTTGAAACCATCTGAACCTGGCACGCGCCACCCAATTCCGGCCTGGCATATCTCTGCGCTGTTCTCTTGTGTGGGCTCAGTGTCTGGTATCTTGGCTGGATCTCCATAGAACACTCCTGCCGAGATCGGAGGTCTCAAAAAGGGCCCTTCCAGATGCCCTTTTTGTGGCATCCTTTGGCCCTTTAACATCGTAAACCATCTGAAGTACACGGTGATCGACATCGATTTTGGAATCCGCTGGTAGACCATCCGTGAAAAAACCAAGGAAACATAAGGACGCATGGAAAGCGTTCTCCTTCAGTGCGTGTCGTGCAACCTGCAGTCCTGGAACCCAACAAGTTTCCGGCTCAAGAACGAGCTTGCGCTTTACGAGGCCCAAGAGTTGCCCGAGGTCCACCTCAAACGAGTTCGCGTTTCCGTCGCCAAAGGAAGCGTTGCGACTAATGACTAATGGGGTTGTGGGCTGTGCATTTGAGGGTTTGTAGCTGGGGGATGCGGGAGTTGGGATTTCAAGAGTTGTTCGCCAGAAACTGCAGCTCAAGAGTCGTGATTTGGAGTTGGCAGTTAGGTGATTTTGAAGAGTCGTACAAGTCAAGTTTTATACTACATATATATATACACACTATAATCCAAGCACAAAGAAGCCTGACTTCTTCCTGTTCCAAGCTTGATATGCCAAAACAAAATACATCCAACCTTCCTGAAACCTCCCACAGAAAAGTAGGGCAGGCACATGGCTGTGGCTAGGGAAAAGCTGCAAACAGTTGTGATCGTGGTTCCAAACGTAGAAGTCGTCCAGGAAAATGAGCAAACACCACATGACAGCGCCAAGATTTTGAACGAAAAGGCTTCTACCGACCCTCTCTTGATGTTCCCCCTTCCTTTAAGGGTCGTTGGTCTTCAATTTGTCTGCCCCTGGCTAACATTCGCAAGAATGCTGTCTTGACAAGATGGTTTCTAAGCTTAAGCTGGGGCGGTTGAGGTTGTGGAGTTGACGCCTCTCAACTGGAGCCTTTCCCTGCCCCACAGCCTCACCCTGAACTTGTTTATGAAGCGCAAGGACAGCTGCGCTTATGAGCCTGGGCCAATCCAGCGGCTGGAGTTTCCTCGCGATTACTGGAAGGACCGGAACACCGGCTGGCATTGGTCCATCGTTCTCCTAGAAACCCTAAAGTTACATAGTTGATCCAATCATCGGACAGCATTTTAAGCATCACCATCGTCACATATATATATATATGATATATGTATAATATGTGAAGAACTGATCTTCTTGACTTCAAATAAATCCTCAGTCGACATGTCGCCAGTGACCCACATCTTGACAACCCATGGGCTGTGATCAACCATACACACGACAACCGAGAGCATGTAATGGAGTAAGCACAACTGAACTGAATGATGGTGGAAGAAATGCCTACCAGTACTTGTCAAAGGGATCTATTCTATCGCATAGCTGAAAATCTGGGGTGTACGCCTCCACGCAATTCACAAAAGTGCAGTTGCAGCACCCATTGAACACTTCACCAACACTTTAAGTCTTTGCCGAACTTGCATGTGATTTCCATGTTGATCCAGATCCTTAACACAACGCAGAAACGAACAACAAAAAGCATCAAAATGGGTCGGCCAGTTTTGGGTGCTTCTCCACGCCGCGCTGCGTGCACCTGGGGAAGCCCTAGGCTTTGGAGCCATCCCCAAGTTGATGAAATTGGAAATGGATGTGCCCCACCCAGGCTTTGAGTTGAATACACCTCTGGCATCAAAATCAACCTGAGTCAACTTGCCTGGGCACAGCAATATGTTGAGAGTGAAACGAGACCAACACACAAACTCAACATGATGGGTTATCATACGATAAGGCAGGTTGCCGCCAGTCTAGCCAATTGAGAGTGAAACAGGATTGGTAACATTCGTGTAAGGGTTGCCACCACGAATGGCTTCTGGAGCCTCAAATCCACTGGCGCATGCAAGCGCAACTGCCTCGTCTTGGTCAACACCATCTCCACTCACACCACCGCGCCGATGAGCTGTTTCTGCTGATTATACAAGGGAATGCCTCCAGGAGAAGTGATGATCCCTCGTGCATCCTTCAACGCCAGCGGCCGATTGCTGTCAGCGATGCCAAAGAATGGCTGGCCTTCACCCGCAAGTTGCCCAATAGCCCTGGAAGTAAGGGCATTTTCGTTGGAACTGAAGCCAAGCGCTGTGAA
Source organism: Porites rus (assembly GCA_964035705.1). Lineage (NCBI taxonomy): Eukaryota > Metazoa > Cnidaria > Anthozoa > Scleractinia > Poritidae > Porites > Porites rus. The sequence continues at coordinate 31,539 of CAXIVM010001916.1, read as the reverse complement.
GGCCTTCCCTTTGGCCATGTCCAAGCTGCCGTACCACGCAGTGTCTGCCTCAGGGGTGGAGCACTTTCAGGCCTGCAATGATCATGCTTCATCATGCTTCTGCTTCTGACTTGCTACAGTGTCTTGTGACTTTCTACAGGATCTTTATTGCCACCGTCCAGGCGATAAAAGCACAACAGCACTCAAACGCTCCTTGCGAGCTCCAAGGTTCACAAGGGGAACAAAATTCCATGGATCTTCGCGAGGCATAATCACTACTTGCATGACCACTTTCATCGGGACACCACTGGCATTCTTTCGGAAAGCAGAGTCAATCATGGCCACGGCCGCTTCGCAGTTCTTGGCAATTTCAGCCCCTGCTTTCATCGACAAAGATGGCACCACCTGTGGGTCGAACAGCGTGGCTGAGTCAACTCTCCCCCTGAGTACTGTGAGATAAGTTACAGTACTACGTCCACCTTGGTTGACCTACCGGCGATACTTGCGACTGTCTGAACGCGCATCTCAGGGTCCTTCTGCCTCAGCAGTGTACCGGGGTTTTTGGTATATACCCTCTACATGTCAGGATATGAACAAAAATGGGATACTATACAGGTGAAACCGAATCTCCGCGCTGCATGAATGGATAGCCAAGATTGGTTTCAAGGTTGTAGCGTCAAGCTACATTGGTGTTGGGGCTCCAGGTTTTGACCCATCCCCATTTACCTCAAATGGTATGGCAAATCCCCAGCAGTCCTCGGCATGAGGCTTGGTGCGGGCTCCATTCGCTTGCGCACCATTTTCTTCTGGCTTGCAGGAAGGAATATTCATCACACACGTCGGTTGCAGTTGCAGCAATGGAAGCAGCAGCAAGTAAGCACATCAGGAGTCTCGTTGCCATTGATTGCAAACTATGACACAAGGCGCCACAAACACTACTTACAGAAGGCATCCATGCATGCAAAAACCAAACAACTGGTCAACGAAATCCATGCAAGGTGCAGCGTGCATTATTGTGAACACATGTGAAAAGTGAAATAGACTCAAACACCACGTGTCATCCATTGTCATCCCACATTGCAAAAAAGGCAACCAAAGGCAACCTGTTTCATCTAATCTGGCTTGATGATTGAAACTATGAAAAGTGTTGACAATGTGTGGACGTGTGGATCAGTCTGTCAGAATTGGTAAGGTGCAGCTAGGAGCAACATGGCAAGTCACTCACAACTAAAACATCAATCTCCATCTCCATGGTGTGATTTCTGTTAAGCCATGGTCATCATGGTGCATACACGAACGCCAGTTGAACGCGACACCCCTTCTTCCAGAACTCACTGTGCCCGGTTTTTCTCCCCTGAGCGTGTGGCGCCAAGGATGTGACAAGAAGTCGCCAACGACGGCGCAAAAGGCTGTGCCGTCTCCTGCGGAAGACGTGGAGGCTGATCATATGACTTAGTCACTGAGTGCGGCGGCTAAGCATGCAGCCCTTCACGTGGGCGCCGCTGGAAACCTCGCCTGCACCTTGGGGCCTAGATGGCGTAGAGAGGGATGTGAATACTTGTTGAAGGGGTTGAAGGGCTATCTAGTGTTAAAGTCTTTTTTGCTTAGTTGGTTTTGAGTGATCTGCGGGGCGAGGGCGAACCCATTCCGGTCCTTCGGGGTCCGGCGTTTCTCCGGGTTTGGGGTTTATTTTCTTGATTTTTGCTTTGCATGGTTTATGGGGAGAACGGGAGCATGCGACTCCTGTCGGTTTTGGTTCAAGGGACGTTGAGCTTCCCCCCGCGGGCGGCTCTTCCCTTGGCGACCGGCAGGGGAATACGGTAACGTGGTTGACCCTAACGTTATCGTGGGTGAGCTGGGTAGGCTTCTTTGCGGGCTGGTCTGTTTGGGTCCTACGGTGTCATCCCAGAAGGTTGGCCAGTTTGACGGGTGTTCTGTTGAGAGGTCGAGTCCACCATGGCTAGGAAGAACCGTTGGTGTGGGGGATCAGCGGCTGTTTGTCTTGCTCATGGGGAGAGGCATCTGGCACAAGCAATGTCACAGCCCTCATATGTAAGTAAAAGTAGGGTGCAAAAACGAAGATTTCGTCAGCAATTTAGATTACAGGCTCGGAGGCGAAAGTTGGCCCAACTTAAGAAGTACACTTGTTCAAACAGAGCTCCGGGAACGGCGGGTTAAGCTTTTAGCTGCCCAATGCAAGGCGGCCCGTAAGTTGAAGCTCTTGACATGGAACACCCGGGGGTGGGGGGCGGTCTACTCGCAGTTTGATCCTGTGGTACGGACCCGGAACATGTTGGATTTTTTGGATTCGAAGGGAGTGGGGCTTGCGGTTCTTACTGATGTTAAGTTTCCTGTCCAAGGACTTCGGAAGTTTCAGAGTGAAGCACAAGCATGGATGGTTCTACGGGTATACCAGCCAGGCGCTAGGTGCCCGGGCTCCCAAGTGGACGCCGAATGACAGCTTACATGCTTGTCAACAGGTGGCGGGGGTGGCAAGGGCGGCAAGGGCCGCAAGGGCAAGAAGTAAAGTGCGCTCTGGGAAGGGGCTTGTGCATATTCTCCAGTTGTCCATACACACCTTTTCTTTTTTTCTTTTTGTTTATTGGCCAACGCCTTCGATGCATCCTGAGATGGAGCATGTTGGGGTCAGATCTTCCATTCTCAATTGTTTTTCGTGGATCCGTTGTCTTTGTGGATTTTGATGAGTTGTTTAGTGTTATGGTACATCCTAACTGGTTGTGGCAAGGGATGGCCGGTGCGCCATGGGACTAGTTTGAGGTTTGGCGGACATGGCGTCTTTGCTTTGGGCCACCTACACCGCGCTGATCTTCTTCTTCTAGTCACTGAGTGATGATATAGCTGGATGACTTCTTCCACTTGTACAGACATGGGAGTTCTAATCAAAGTTGCAATTAATTTGCTAAGCGAGATGAAACTGAAATATTAATATAAGTGCCTCCGCCAGGGATGGAAGGTCAACTGGGGGCTCAGGACTTACGGTGTAAGCAGGCAGGCATCGCAGCATTTTTTTTCAAACATATTAACTTTTCAAGCAACATGGACAGTGACAAAGAGGCTGGCCCAAACTTTTCCATGTGCATGTTGGTCAATGGATGGTTTGCAAACCAGTGCAGACCTATGCAAAGAAAACAGCCGCTATGCGCCGTTCCAGGCCGTGCCTGGTCCTTTGCCAAAAAGGCCTCCTCATCCGTGGTATCCATGAGTGTCGCGCCTCCCGTAGCAGGGATGGCCACCGGTCTCACTTCCATCCCATCCCTTCTAGGTGACTTGCCGTATCTTGCCGTCTGACTGCCATGCGCACCTGATTAGGCCAAAGTTAGGGACTTCGAAGCTGGAAAGAAGCTGCGAGGCACACAGCGACTGGTTTGGTCGAGCGACGATTCCTCAAGGTTTACTGACTCAAAATCCCTAAGAGAATGGGTCCTTTACAAAGAATGTTGATTTCTGGTTTATGGTTTTACAGTTTTACCCATGACCAAGAGTCCAGTCTGTAATATAAAACACTTCATTGAAATGGCCCAGCAATGCGATGACAGTCCCTTCAGTTAAATTCAATGGAATCCAAGACCATCTCTGATTGACCCATCAATGTGATTCGCACAAACATATTGGGCTTGGTTAGGGCTCAAAGCACAACAGGAGGGAAGGTTCCGGGACAAGGTCACGTCGACAACGATGTCCATCTTTTCGACGGCCCCGGCGGTGCAGTTCACTCCGACCTGTCCCAGCTTACACAATCTTGAACATCTTCACTGGGATGCCTCTCATGCGGACGGTCTTAAGCAGCTCGGTGCACGACAAAAGCGGTGCAGAGTGGGATGCCTCTCAAAATGTTAGATTGGCTTCAGCCTGTCCAAGCTTGCTTTGATTTCTCATGAGGCCAAAGCATGAATTCTGTTCTGCTCTATATTGAAGAACGCGTCGGCTTCCAATGCCAAGGATCTCGACACAAGGTTCGTTTTGTGAAGGTTGAATGCCCCAAGTCGGTTCCATAATTGATGCAGGACATTGCATCGATGCGCCAAAAATACATACATCCGCTCAATTCCAGAGACTACAAACTACAAACACACCTATCGCAAGACAGGTGTCACTCACACTGTTCACTGTAAGGAATTTTTGCATCCCCTTCATTTGCTGCGCAGAACCTTCGTGATCATCCATCACTAAATGGTGGGATGTCGGAAGTGGAGCATGAGCACATTGACTTCCATGAGAAAACCGTTCAACAACCCTTATCAAGGCAAACCTGGATTGGAGTCTCTGCTCAGTCAGAAGCAAAGGCCCTCGTAGAACTGGCACATCACGGACAGTATCATGGAGCATAAGCAAAGCAACTTGTGATTAGACAAGTCTCATTTGTGCTGCTCACAAAGCAATTTGGTGTCAGCTTGCTAATTTGTCTCACATGCCAAGCGAAGCCGGGAACCCTGCCAGGTCAGGTGTTGCGCATCAAGTTCTTGCGGCAGTTCATTCGGCAGCCTTTCGAGATCTTCGTCCCGACGCGTTTCAAACGCCAAGGCATGCCAGGGCGTGCCGCATGACCAGCACTTTGTGGACAATAGTTACAATAGCTTAAAATGTCACCCGGCTAAGCAAGCTGAGTGCAAACTCGCATCACACACAGTATTCAACATGGCAAGAAGGCCTCAATCTGTCCACAAACAAAGGTATCTTGACTGCAAGTAAAAAGTGCAGGAAAAAAAGGTTTGCCAGTCTGCCTTGCCACGTATCCAACGGTGAATCGAGGATTGATGCTGTTCACAGAGAGGATGGATTGGACACGTTTCCAAAGCAAAGTTTCTTCAGTGTCTGAGCCTTCTGAACGGTTCGAGATACGTGGCTATGAAGAGCTCCAAGTTTTGTACACGAAAAACATCAAAAAACATAGAGACGGGGACACTTCAATGTCAAAACGCCTCAACAGCAATGCCAACTGACAGGAAAACACTCGGCCAGCAAGCAAACCAGGCGGAGCGCCACTTACTGACTTAGTGTCCCCCAGCAAGAAAGGCTCTTGGCAAACCAAAGATGCTCGGCAATCATGCTTCCTTTCAGACTGGATTAGATAACGTCAACACACACAGCAGTGAAGACGGGAAGTGTCAAGCATGGCCTGCCTTTGCAAGCCTGTCGTAACTTGCACCTCCTGGACAACAGACTGAGGCTTCACAGCAGTTCGATGCATGAGGCTGTGGCGAGCTCCAAGTTTTCAACAGGAAAGCCATATTAATCGGAAGGCTTCCATGTCAGAACGCCACAGCAGAGCAATCTGACAAGAAAACACTCGGCCAGCAAGCAACCAGGAGGGGGTACCACTTACTGACTTGGTGTCCCCCAGCAAGAAAGGCTCCTGGCAAACCAAAGTTGCTCCGAAATATTGCTTCCTTAGAAACTGGATGAGATAACGTCAAAACACACAGCAGTGAAGACGGAAAGTGTCAAGAATGGCATGCCTTTGCAAGCCTGTCATAACTTGCACCTCCTGAACAACAGACTGAGGCTTCACAGCCGTTCGATACATGTGGCCGTGGAGAGGTGCAACATGTGCACAGGACATGCATATCAACCGGAAGGCTTCCATGTCAGAACGCCTCAACAGCAAAGCATCTGACAAGAAAACACTCTGCCAGCAAGCAAACCAGGCGTGGCGCCACTTACTGACTTCGTGTCCCTGAACAAGAAAGGCCCTTGGCAAACCAAGATTGCACTGCAATATGCTTCCTTAGAGACTGGATGAGATAATGTCGAAACACAAAGCAGTGAAGACGGGAAGTGTCAAGCATGGCATGCCTTTGCAAGCCTGTCGTAACTTGCACCTCCTGGACAACAGACTGAGGCTTCACAGCGGTTCGATACATGTCGCCTTGGAGAGGTGCAAGATGTGCGCAGGACATGCATATCAACTGGAAAGCTTCGATGTCAGGACGCCTCAACAGCAAAGCAATCTTACAAAAAGACACTCTCACAGAAAGCAAACCAGGCGGGGCGCCACTTACTGACTTCGTGTCCCCCAAAAAGAAAGGCTCTTGGCAAACCAAAGATGCTCGGCAATCATGCTTCCGTTCAGACTGGATCAGATAACGTCGAAACACACAGCAGTGAAGACAGAAAGTGTCAAGAATGGCATGCCTTTGCAAGCCTGTCGTAACTTGCACCTCCTGGACAACAGACTGAGGCTTCACAGCAGTTCGATGCATGTGGCTGTGGAGAGCTCCAAGTGCTCAATAGGAAAGGAACAATGATTAATCGGAAGGCTTCCATGTCATAACGCCTCAACAGCAAAGCAATCTGACAAGAAAACACTCTGCCAGCAAGCAAACCAGGCGTGGCACCACTTACTGACTTCGTGTCCCCAAACAAGAAAAGCTCTTGGCAAGCCAAAGATGCTCGGCAATCATGCTTCCTTTAAGACTGGATTAGATAACGTCAAAACACACAGCAGTGAAGACGGGAAGTGCCAGGCATGGCATGCCTGTGCAAGCCTGTCGTAACTTGCACCTCCTGGACAACAAACTGAGGCTTCACAGCGGTTCGATACATGTGGCCGTGGAGAGGTGCAAATGTGCACAGGACATGCATATCAACCGGAAGGCTTCCATGTCAGAACGCCTCAACAGCAAAGCAATCTGACAAGAACACATTCTGCCAGCAAGCAAACCAGGCGTGGCGCCACTTACTGACTTCGTGTCCCCCAACAAGAAAGGCTCTTGGCAAACCAAAGATGCTCGGCAATCATGCTTCCGTTCAGACTGGATCAGATAACGTCGAAACACACAGCAGTGAAGACAGAAAGTGTCAAGAATGGCATGCCTTTGCAAGCCTGTCATAACTTGCACCTCCTGAACAACAAAGTGAGGCTTCACAGCGGTTCGATACATGTGGCCGTGGAGAGGTGCAAAATGTGCACAGGACATGCATATCAACCGGAAGGCTTCCATGTCAGAACGCCTCAACAGCAAAGCATCTGACAAGAAACCACTCTGCCAGCAAGCAAACCAGGCGGGGCGCCACTTACTGACTTCGTGTCCCTGAACAAGAAAAGCTCTTGGCAAACCAAAGATGCTTGGCAATCATGCTTCCTTTCAGACTGGGTTAGATAACGTCGAAACTCACAGCAGTGAAGACGGGAAGTGTCAAGCATGGCATGCCTTTGCAAGCCTGTCATAACTTGCACCTCCTGGACAACAGACTGAGGCTTCATAGCAGTTCGATGCATGAGGCTGTGGAGAGGTGCAAATGTGCACAGGACATGCATATCAACCGGAAGGCTTCCATGTCAGAACGCCTCAACAGCAAAGCAATCTGACAAGAAAACACTCTGCCAGCAAGCAAACCAGGCGTGGCGCCACTTACTGACTTCGTGTCCCCAAACAAGAAAAGCGCTTGGCAAGCCAAAGATGCTCGGCAATCATGCTTCCTTTCAGACTGGATTAGATAATGTCAAAACACACAGCAATGAAGACGGGAAGTGCCAAGCATGGCATGCCTGTGCAAGCCTGTCGTAACTTGCACCTCCTGGACAACAGACTGAGGCTTCACAGCGGTTCGATACATGTGGCCGTGGAGAGGTGCAAAATGTGCACAGGACATGCATATCAACCGGAAGGCTTCCATGTCAGAACGCCTCAACAGCAAAGCAATCTGACAAGAACACACTCTGCCAGCAAGCAAACCAGGCGTGGCGCCACTTACTGACTTCGTGTCCCCAAACAAGAAAAGCTCTTGGCAAGCCAAAGATGCTCGGCAATCATGCTTCCTTTCAGACTGGACGAGATAACGTCAAAACACACAGCAGTGAAGACGGGAAGTGTCAAGCATGGCATGCCTGTGCAAGCCTGTCGTAACTTGCACCTCCTGGACAACAAACTGAGGCTTCACAGCGGTTCGATACGTGTGGCCGTGGAGAGGTGCAAAATGTGCACAGGACATGGATGCCAGAACTCCTCAACAGCAAAGCAATCTGACAAGAAAACACTCGGCCAGCAAGCAAACCAGGCGGGGCGCCACTTACTGACTTCGTGCCCCCAAACAAGAAAGGCTCTTGGCAAACCAAAGATGCTCGGCAGTCCTGCTTCCTTTCAGACTGGATCAGATAACGTCGAAACACACAGCAGTGAAGACGGTAAGTGTCAAGCATGGCATGCCTTTGCAAGCCTGTCGTAACTTGCACCTCCTGGACAACAGACTGAGGCTTCACAGCGGTTCGATACATGTGGCCGTGGAGAGGTGCAAAATGTGCACAGGACATGCATATCAACCAGAAGGCTTCCATGTCAGAACGCCTCAACAGCAAAACAATCTGACAAGAAAACACTCTGCCAGCAAGCAAACCAGGCGTGGCGCCACTTACTGACTTCGTGTCCCTGAACAAGAAAAGCTCTTGGCAAGCCAAAGATGCTTGGCAATCATGCTTCCTTTCAGACTGGATTAGATAACGTCGAAACACACAGCAGTGAAGACGGGAAGTGTCAATCATGGCATGCCTGTGCAAGCATGTCGTAACTTGCACCTCCTGGACAACAAACTGAGGCTTCACAGCGGTTCGATACATGTGGCCATGGAGAGGTGCAAAAGTGCACAGGACATGCATATCAACCGGAAGGCTTCCATGTCAGAACGCCTCAACAGCAAAGCAATCTGACAAGAAAACACTCTGCCAGCAAGCAAACCAGGCGTGGCGCCACTTACTGACTTCGTGTCCCTGAACAAGAAAGGCTCTTGGCAAACCAAAGATGCTTGGCAATCATGCTCCTTTCAGACTGGATTAGATAACGTCAAAACACACAGCAATGAAGACGGGAAGTGCCAAGCATGGCATGCCTGTGCAAGCCTGTCGTAACTTGCACCTCCTGGACAACAAACTGAGGCTTCACAGCGGTTCGATACATGTGGCCGTGGAGAGGTGCAAATGTGCACAGGACATGCATATCAACCGGAAGGCTTCCATGTCAGAACGCCTCAACAGCAAAGCAATCTGACAAGAAAACCCTCTGTCAGCAAGCAAACCAGGCGTGGCGCCACTTACTGACTTCGTGTCCCCAAACAAGAAAAGCTCTTGGAAAGCCAAAGATGCTCGGCAATCATGCTTCCTTTCAGACTGGATTAGATAACGTCGAAACACACAGCAGTGAAGACGGGAAGTGTCAAGCAAGGCATGCCTGTGCAAGCCTGTCATAACTTGCACCTCCTGGACAACAAACTGAGGCTTCACAGCGGTTCGATGCATGTGGCTGTGGAGAGCTCCAAGTGTTCAATAGGAAAGGAACAATGATTAATCGGAAGGCTTCCATGTCATAACGCCTCAACAGCAAAGCAATCTGACAAGAAAACACTCTGCCAGCAAGCAAACCAGGCGTGGCACCACTTACTGACTTCGTGTCCCTGAACAAGAAAAGCTCTTGGCAAACCAAAGATGCTCGGCAATCATGCTTCCTTTCAGACTGGATTAGATAACGTCAAAACACACAGCAGTGAAGACGGGAAGTGTCAAGCATGGCATGCCTTTGCAAGCCTGTCGTAACTTGCACCTCCTGGACAACAAACTGAGGCTTCACAGCGGTTCGATACATGTGGCCGTGGAGAGGTGCAAAATGTGCACAGGACATGCATATCAACCGGAAGGCTTCCATGTCAGAACGCCTGAACAGCAAAGCAATCTGACAAGAAAACACTCGGCCAGCAAGCAAACCAGGCGTGGCGCCACTTACTGACTTCGTGTCCCCAAACAAGAAAGGCTCTTGGCAAACCAAAGATGCTCGGCAATCCTGCTTCCTTTCAGACAGGATCAGATAACATCGAAACACACAGCAGTGAAGACGGTAAGTGTCAAGCATGGCATACCTTTACAAGCCTGTCGTAACTTGCACCTCCTGGACAACAGACTGAGGCTTCACAGCGGTTCGATACATGTGGCCGTGGAGAGGTGCAAAATGTGCACAGGACATGCATATCAACCGGAAGGCTTCCATGTCAGAACGCCTCAACAGCAAAGCAATCTGACAAGAAAACACTCTGCCAGCAAGCAAACCAGGCGTGGCGCCACTTACTGACTTCGTGTCCCCGAACAAGAAAGGCTCTTGGCAAACCGAGGATGCTTGGCAATCATGCTTCCTTTCAGACTGGATTAGATAAGGTCGAAATACACAGCAGTGAAGACGGGCAGTGTCAAGCAAGGCATGCCTGTGCAAGCCTGTCGTAACTTGCACCTCCTGGACAACAAACTGAGGCTTCACAGCGGTTCGATACATGTGGCCGTGGAGAGGTGCAAATGTGCACAGGACATGCATATCAACCGGAAGGCTTCCATGTCAGAACGCCTCAACAGCAAAGCAATCTGACAAGAAAACACTCTGCCAGCAAGCAAACCAGGCGTGGCGCCACTTACTGACTTCGTGTCCCTGAACAAGAAAGGCTCTTGGCAAGCCAAAGATGCTTGGCAATCATGCTTCCTTTCAGATTGGATTAGATAACGTCAAAACACACAGCAGTGAAGACGGGAAGTGTCAAGCATGGCATGCCTTTGCAAGCCTGTCGTAACTTGCACCTCCTGGACAACAAACTGAGGCTTCACAGCGGTTCGATACATGTGGCCGTGGAGAGGTGCAAAATGTGCACAGGACATGCATATCAACCGGAAGGCTTCCATGTCAGAACGCCTCAACAGCAAAGCAATCTGACAAGAAAACACTCTGCCAGCAAGCAAACCAGGCGTGGCGCCACTTACTGACTTCGTGTCCCTGAACAAGAAAGGCTCTTGGCAAACCAAAGATGCTCGGCAATCCTGCTTCCTTTCAGACAGGATCAGATAACATCGAAACACACAGCAGTGAAGACGGTAAGTGTCAAGCATGGCATGCCTTTGCAAGCCTGTCGTAACTTGCACCTCCTGGACAACAAACTGAGGCTTCACAGCGGTTCGATACATGTGGCCGTGGAGAGGTGCAAAATGTGCACAGGACATGCATATCAACCGGAAGGCTTCCATGTCAGAACGCCTGAACAGCAAAGCAATCTGACAAGAAAACACTCGGCCAGCAAGCAAACCAGGCGTGGCGCCACTTACTGACTTCGTGTCCCCAAACAAGAAAGGCTCTTGGCAAACCAAAGATGCTCGGCAATCCTGCTTCCTTTCAGACAGGATCAGATAACATCGAAACACACAGCAGTGAAGACGGTAAGTGTCAAGCATGGCATGCCTTTACAAGCCTGTCGTAACTTGCACCTCCTGGACAACAGACTGAGGCTTCACAGCGGTTCGATACATGTGGCCGTGGAGAGGTGCAAAATGTGCACAGGACATGCATATCAACCGGAAGGCTTCCATGTCAGAACGCCCCAACAGCAAAGCAATCTGACAAGAAAACACTCTGCCAGCAAGCAAACCAGGCGTGGCGCCACTTACTGACTTCGTGTCCCTGAACAAGAAAAGCTCTTGGCAAACCAAAGATGCTCGGCAATCATGCTTCCTTTCAGACTGGATTAGATAACGTCAAAACACACAGCAGTGAAGACGGGAAGTGTCAAGCATGGCATGCCTGTGCAAGCCTGTCGTAACTTGCACCTCCTGGACAACAAACTGAGGCTTCACAGCGGTTCGATACATGTGGCCGTGGAGAGGTGCAAAATGTGCACAGGACATGGATGTCAGAACTCCTCAACAGCAAAGCAATCTGACAAGAAAACACTCGGCCAGCAAGCAAACCAGGCGTGGCGCCACTTACTGACTTCGTGTCCCCAAACAAGAAAGGCTCTTGGCAAACCAAAGATGCTCGGCAGTCCTGCTTCCTTTCAGACTGGATCAGATAACGTCGAAACACACAGCAGTGAAGACGGGAAGTGTCAAGCATGGCATGCCTTTGCAAGCCTGTCGTAACTTGCACCTCCTGGACAACAGACTGAGGCTTCACAGCGGTTCGATACATGTGGCCGTGGAGAGGTGCAAAATGTGCACAGGACATGCATATCAACCGGAAGGCTTCCATGTCAGAACGCCTCAACAGCAAAGCAATCTGACAAGAAAACACTCTGCCAGCAAGCAAACCAGGCGTGGCGCCACTTACTGACTTCGTGTCCCTGAACAAGAAAAGCTCTTGGCAAACCAAAGATGCTTGGCAATCATGCTTCCTTTCAGACTGGATTAGATAACGTCGAAACACACAGCAGTGAAGACGGGAAGTGTCAAGCATGGCATGCCTGTGCAAGCATGTCGTAACTTGCACCTCCTGGACAACAAACTGAGGCTTCACAGCGGTTCGATACATGTGGCCATGGAGAGGTGCTAAAGTGCACAGGACATGCATATCAACCGGAAGGCTTCCATGTCAGAACGCCTCAACAGCAAAGCAATCTGACAAGAAAACACTCTGCCAGCAAGCAAACCAGGCGTGGCGCCACTTACTGACTTCGTGTCCCCAAACAAGAAAGGCTCTTGGCAAACCAAAGATGCTTGGCAATCATGCTCCTTTCAGACTGGATTAGATAACGTCAAAACACACAGCAATGAAGACGGGAAGTGCCAAGCATGGCATGCCTGTGCAAGCCTGTCGTAACTTGCACCTCCTGGACAACAAACTGAGGCTTCACAGCGGTTCGATACATGTGGCCGTGGAGAGGTGCAAATGTGCACAGGACATGCATATCAACCGGAAGGCTTCCATGTCAGAACGCCTCAACAGCAAAGCAATCTGACAAGAAAAACCTCTGTCAGCAAACAAACCAGGCGTGGCGCCACTTACTGACTTCGTGTCCCCAAACAAGAAAAGCTCTTGGAAAGCCAAAGATGCTCGGCAATCATGCTTCCTTTCAGACTGGATTAGATAACGTCGAAACACACAGCAGTGAAGACGGGAAGTGTCAAGCAAGGCATGCCTGTGCAAGCCTGTCATAACTTGCACCTCCTGGACAACAAACTGAGGCTTCACAGCGGTTCGATGCATGTGGCTGTGGAGAGCTCCAAGTGTTCAATAGGAAAGGAACAATGATTAATCGGAAGGCTTCCATGTCATAACGCCTCAACAGCAAAGCAATCTGACAAGAAAACACTCTGCCAGCAAGCAAACCAGGCGTGGCACCACTTACTGACTTCGTGTCCCTGAACAAGAAAAGCTCTTGGCATCTCTTGGCAAACCAAAGATGCTCGGCAATCATGCTTCCTTTCAGACTGGATTAGATAACGTCAAAACACACAGCAGTGAAGACGGGAAGTGTCAAGCATGGCATGCCTTTGCAAGCCTGTCGTAACTTGCACCTCCTGGACAACAAACTGAGGCTTCACAGCGGTTCGATACATGTGGCCGTGGAGAGGTGCAAAATGTGCACAGGACATGCATATCAACCGGAAGGCTTCCATGTCAGAACGCCTGAACAGCAAAGCAATCTGACAAGAAAACACTCGGCCAGCAAGCAAACCAGGCGTGGCGCCACTTACTGACTTCGTGTCCCCAAACAAGAAAGGCTCTTGGCAAACCAAAGATGCTCGGCAATCCTGCTTCCTTTCAGACAGGATCAGATAACATCGAAACACACAGCAGTGAAGACGGTAAGTGTCAAGCATGGCATGCCTTTACAAGCCTGTCGTAACTTGCACCTCCTGGACAACAGACTGAGGCTTCACAGCGGTTCGATACATGTGGCCGTGGAGGGGTGCAAAATGTGCACAGGACATGCATATCAACCGGAAGGCTTCCATGTCAGAACGCCTCAAAAGCAAAGCAATCTGACAAGAAAACACTCGGCCAGCAAGCAAACCAGGCGTGGCGCCACTTACTGACTTCGTGTCCCCAAACAAGAAAGGCTCTTGGCAAACCAAAGATGCTTGGCAATCATGCTTCCTTTCAGACTGGATTAGATAACGTCGAAACACACAGCAGTGAAGACGGCAGTGTCAAGCAAGGCATGCCTGTGCAAGCATGTCGTAACTTGCACCTCCTGGACAACAAACTGAGGCTTCACAGCGGTTCGATACATGTGGCCATGGAGAGGTGCAAAAGTGCACAGGACATGCATATCAACCGGAAGGCTTCCATGTCAGAACGCCTCAACAGCAAAGCAATCTGACAAGAAAACACTCTGCCAGCAAGCAAACCAGGCGTGGCGCCACTTACTGACTTCGTGTCCCCAAACAAGAAAGGCTCTCGGCAAACCAAAGATGCTTGGCAATCATGCTCCTTTCAGACTGGATTAGATAACGTCAAAACACACAGCAATGAAGACGGGAAGTGCCAAGCATGGCATGCCTGTGCAAGCCTGTCGTAACTTGCACCTCCTGGACAACAAACTGAGGCTTCACAGCGGTTCGATACATGTGGCCGTGGAGAGGTGCAAATGTGCACAGGACATGCATATCAACCGGAAGGCTTCCATGTCAGAACGCCTCAACAGCAAAGCAATCTGACAAGAAAACACTCTGCCAGCAAGCAAACCAGGCGTGGCGCCACTTACTGACTTCGTGTCCCCAAACAAGAAAAGCTCTTGGAAAGCCAAAGATGCTCGACAATCATGCTTCCTTTCAGACTGGATTAGATAACGTCAAAACAAACAGCAGAGAAGACGGTAAGTTAAGTGTCAAGCATGGCATGCCTTTGCAAGCCTGTCGTAACTTGCACCTCCTGAACAACAAACTGAGGCTTCACAGCGGTTCGATACATGTGGCCGTGGAGAGGTGCAAAATGTGCACAGGACATGCATATCAACCGGAAGGCTTCCATGTCAGAACGCCTCAACAGCAAAGCAATCTGACAAGAAAACACTCTGCCAGCAAGCAAACCAGGCGTGGCGCCACTTACTGACTTCGTGTCCCCGAACAAGAAAGGCTCTTGGCAAACCGAGGATGCTTGGCAATCATGCTTCCTTTCAGACTGGATTAGATAACGTCGAAACACACAGCAGTGAAGACGGGAAGTGTCAAGCATGGCATGCCTGTGCAAGCATGTCGTAACTTGCACCTCCTGGACAACAAACTGAGGCTTCACAGCGGTTCGATACATGTGGCCGTGGAGAGGTGCAAAAGTGCACAGGACATGCATATCAACCGGAAGGCTTCCATGTCAGAACGCCTCAACAGCAAAGCAATCTGACAAGAAAACACTCTGCCAGCAAGCAAACCAGGCGTGGCGCCACTTACTGACTTCGTGTCCCTGAACAAGAAAGGCTCTTGGCAAACCAAAGATGCTTGGCAATCATGCTCCTTTCAGACTGGATTAGATAACGTCAAAACACACAGCAATGAAGACGGGAAGTGCCAAGCATGGCATGCCTGTGCAAGCCTGTCGTAACTTGCACCTCCTGGACAACAAACTGAGGCTTCACAGCGGTTCGATACATGTGGCCGTGGAGAGGTGCAAATGTGCACAGGACATGCATATCAACCGGAAGGCTTCCATGTCAGAACGCCTCAACAGCAAAGCAATCTGACAAGAAAACCCTCTGCCAGCAAGCAACCAGGCGTGGCGCCACTTACTGACTTCGTGTCCCCAAACAAGAAAAGCTCTTGGAAAGCCAAAGATGCTCGACAATCATGCTTCCTTTCAGACTGGATTAGATAACGTCAAAACAAACAGCAGTGAAGACGGGAAGTGTCAAGCAAGGCATGCCTGTGCAAGCCTGTCATAACTTGCACCTCCTGGACAACAGACTGAGGCTTCACAGCGGTTCGATACATGTGGCCGTGGAGAGGTGCAACATGTGCACAGGACATGCATATCAACCGGAAGGCTTCCATGTCATAACGCCTCAACAGCAAAGCAATCTGACAAGAAAACCCTCTGCCAGCAAGCAAACCAGGCGTGGCGCCACTTACTGACTTCGTGTGTGTCCCCAAACAAGAAAGGCTCTTGGCAAACCAAAGATGCTCGGCAATCCTGCTTCCTTTCAGACTGGATTAGATAACGTCAAAACACACAGCAGTGAAGACGGGAAGTGTCAAGCATGGCATGCCTTTGCAAGCCTGTCGTAACTCTCACAGCAGTTCGATGCATGTGGCTGTGGAGGAGCTCCAAGTGTTCAACAGGAAAGGCATATCTTGGGTCTATCCCAATACCTGTAACAGAGGATGATCATGGCTAATGAAGGCCTTGTTCAAAAATAGTGATAATTGTTTAATGACCCAAGGCATATCAATCGGGAAGCTTCAATTTCAGAACACTCAACAGCCGAGCAATCTGATAAGAAAACACTCTGCCAGCAAGCAAAAATAAGCGGGGCGCCACTTAGCAAACCAAGGTTGCTCTGCAAACATGCTTCCTTAGAGCTGACTTAGTGTCCCCCAACAAGAAAGGCTCCTGGCAAACCAAAGTTGCTCTGCAATCATGCTTCCTTAGAAAGAGGATGCGACAAGGTCAAAAGACACAGCAAAGAAAAGGTGAAGTGTCAAGCATGGCATGCCTTTGCAAGCCTGCCGTAACTCGCACCTCATGGACAACAGACTGAGGCTTCACAGCGGTTCGATGCATGTGGCTGTGGAGAGCTCCAAGTGTTCAACAGGAAAGGCATATCAATCGGGAAAATTCAATGTCAGAACACCTCAACAGCAATGCCATCTGACAGGAAAACACGTTGCCAGCAAGCAAACCAGGCGGAGCGCCACTTAGTGACTTAGTGACTTGGCGGCCATCAACATTTCAACACAAGTTGATCTGCAACTTCAAGGGTGCTTTCTGAGAAACCAGATCAATGAAACTAAACTGTCTGGCAATTAGGCCGGAGGCCAATCTGGATCTGCTTGGAAGCAGCAACACCTCACATCTCCCTGAAGCGATTATATTTGACAATTAAAGAGACTCTGCCAGCAAGCAAACCAGTTGGGTGCATACCTTATTGACTTACTGTCCCCAAGCGAGAAAGGCTTTTGGCAAACCATGGAGTTGATCCACCACGATGCCCGTGCAACGTCTGGGAGTGTTGTTCGGAGGTGTTGCGCGTGGCTACCTTTGGAGGAGTTGGGATCGCTATTGACGCATGCGGGCTGCCAGCACGCGAGGCTTTCAAATCAAAGTTTGTCTACCATGACCATGCTTTCCAGACTGGATGGAACCTAACTCTCTGGTAGGCCGGAGGCCAATCCGGATCTGCCTAGAAGCATCCCTTTTGTCAATTCACCGGGTGACGTTGTACATTGCATTTTGTAGTAGAGGGTGAGGTTTAGGGTCTAGAGAATGAGGGGACTCAAGTTTCAGGTGACTTTTTGGCTACAAAATGCAGTGGAATCTGTGAGCGGCAATTATGTGCAGTGCCAAACGTCTATTTTACTGCTTTTCAGCTGCATCGTCGACTGTGATCAATCACACACTGACTACAAAATGGCTGGGCTGCCCAAAATGGCTGGGCTGCCCAAAAAGTCAAACTACTACAAAATGACTGCCAAAGGCCAGTCATACTCTAGATTTCTCTAGTGCAAATCTTATCGGGGATCCAAAAGCAATGACACCGCATATCTCACTCAAAAGGTTTGATAGGAAAAAGCACTGTGCCACAAAGGAAACAAGTGACTTAGTGTCCCCCAACAAGAATGGCTCTTGGCAAACCAAAGATGCTCGGCAATCATGCTTCCTTTCAGACTGGATGAGATAACGTCAAAAGACACGGCAGTGAAGACGGGAAGTGGCAATCATGGCATGGCTTCACAAGCCTGTCATGACTTGCACCTCGTGGACAGCAGACTGAGGCTTCAAAAAGGTTCGATGTATATGGCTGTGGAGAGCTCCAAGTTTTCAACAGGAAAGGCATATCAATCGGAAGGCTTCCGTGTCAGAACGCCTGAACAACAAAGCAATCTGACAAGAAAACACTGCGCCAGCAAGCAGACCGTGCGGGGCGCCACTTACAGACTTGGTGTCCCCCAACAAGAAAGTCTCTTGGCAAACCAAAGTTGCTCTGCAAACATGCTTCATTAAAGATTGCATGACATAACGTCAAAAGACGCAGCAAAAAAAAGGTGAAGTGTCAGGCATGGCATGCCTTTGCAAGCAAGCCTGTCATGACTTGCACCTGCTGGACAACAGACTGAGGCTTCACAGCGGTTCGATGCATGTGGCTGTGGAGAGCTCCAAGTGTTCAACAGGAAAGGTATATCAATCGGGAAACTTCAATTTCAGAACGCCTCAACAGCCAAGCAATCTGACAAGAAAACTCTCTGCCAGCAAGCAATTCATGCGGGGCGCCACTTACTGACTTAGTGTCCCCCAACAAGAAAGGCTCTTGACAAACCAAAGTTGCCACCTGTCACGGCGCCCGTTTTGTAGCTGCAACTCTATTGGAATGAGTTGGTGGCGGAAGAGGCCAAGACAACCCCAAAGAGCTCGTCAGCATGGCTACAGCATGGCGACGGCAACATGCAACATGTTGCTCTTTCCTTTTGTGTGATGTTCACTAAACATCCCACGTGGCAAATGCTTTGCGCTAATGGATGATGTCATGCAAATACAATCAAGGTGGTGGTTCGGCACTGCAGCGAATTGGTCGATACCACCAACAAAGCCAGAGAATTTGTCAGCAAAATCAGCCGTTGATGTCCAAATCGCGCGACTTCAGCATATACTATATAAAGGTCTTCAGTGCGTTTACTCACATGTTGCTGCCCCAAACTTGTCACGGCGCAAGTGTATGATCGGGGCACCACTTACTGACTTGGTGTCACCTAACAAGAAAATCTTGGGTAACTCAAAGTTCCCCCGACACTGATGCTTTTTTAGAGCATGCCACGAAGCAAACCAGTTACAACCAGTTACTTAGTGTTCCCCAACAAGGAAGGCTGTTGGCTGGCAAACCTAAGTTGCTCCGCCATCATGCGTCCTTTCAGACTGGATGAGATAACGTCAAAAGACACAGCAAACAAAAGGTGAAGTGTCAAGCATGGCATGCTTTTGCAAGCCTGTCATAACTTGCACCTGCTGGACAACACACTGAGGGGGCTCGATGCATGTGGCCGTGGAGAGGTGCAAGATGTGCACAGGACATGCATATCAACCGGAAGGCTTCCATGTCAGAACGCCTCAACAGCAAAGCAAACTGACAAGAAAACACTCTGCCAGTCTGCCAGCAAGCAAACCAAACGGGGCGCCACTTACTGACTTCGTGTCCGCGAACAAGAAAGGCTCTTGGCAAACCAAGGTTGCTCTGCAATCGTGCTTCCTTTCAGACTGGATGAGATAACGTCAAGACACACAGCAGTGAAGACGGGAAGTGTCAAGCATGGCATGCCTTTGCATGTCTGTCATAACTTGCACCTCCTGGACAACAGACTAAGGCTTCACAGGGGTTCGATGCATGTGGCCGTGGAGAGGTGCAAGATGTGCACAGGACATGCATATCAACCAGAAGGCTTAATTACATGTCAGAATGCAACAGAAACCTGACAAGAAAACACTCTGCCAGCAAGCAACCAGGCGGAGCGCCACTTACTGACTTGGTGTCCCCCAAGAAGAAAGACTCTTGGCAAACCAAGGTTGCTCTGCAATCGTGCTTCCTTTCAGACTGGATGAGATAACGTCAAAAGACACAGCAGTGAAGACGGGAAGTGTCAAGCATGGCATGCCTTTGCCTGTCTGTCACAACTTGCACCTCCTGGACAACAGACTAAGGCTTCACAGGGGTTCGATGCAAGTGGCCGTGGAGAGCTCCAAGTGTTCAACAGGAAAGGCATATCTTGGGTCTATCCTAATACCTGTAACAGTGGATGATGATGGCTAATGAAGGCCTTGTTCAAAGATAGTGATAATTGTTTAATGACCCAAGGCATATCAATCGGGAAGCTTCAATTTCACAACAGCCGAGCAATCTGACAAGAAAAGACTCTGCCAGCAAGCAAAAATAAGCGGGGCGCCACTTACTGACTTGGTGTCCTCCAACAAGAAAGGCTCTTGGCAAACCAAAGTTGCTCTGCAAACATGCTTCCTTACAGACTGGATGAGAAAACGTCAAAACACACAGCAATGAAGACGGGAGTATCAAGCATAGCATGCCTTTGCAAGCCTGTCATAACTTGCACCTCCTAGACAACAGACTGAGGCTTCACAGGGGCTCGATGCATGTGGCCGTGGAGAGGTGCAAGATGTGCACAGGACATGCATATCAACCGGAAGGCTTCCATGTCAGAACGCCTCAACAGCAAAGCAAACTTACAAGAAAACACTCTGCCAGTCTGCCAGCAAGCAAACCAAACGGGGCGCCACTTACTGACTTGGTGTCTGCGAACAAGAAAGGCTCTTGGCAAACCAAGGTTGCTCTGCAATCGTGCTTCCTTTCAGACTGGATGAGATAACGTCAAAAGACACAGCAGTCAAGACTGGAAGTGTCAAGCATGGCAAGGCTTCACAAGCCTTTGGCAACTTGCACCTGCTGGACAACAGACTGAGGCTTCACAGGGGCTCGATGCATGTGGCCATGGAGAGGTGCAAGATGTGCACAGGACATGCATATCAACCGGAAGGCTTCCATGTCAGAACGCCTCAACAGCAAAGCAAACTTACAAGAAAACACTCTGCCAGTCTGCCAGCAAGCAAACCAGGCGGAGCGCCACTTAGTGACTTAGTGTCTCCCAACAAGAAAGGCTCTTGGCAAACAAAGGTTGCTCTGCAAACATGCTTCCTTAGAAAGAGGATGAGATCACATCAAAACACACAGCAGTGAAGACGGGAAGTGTCAAGCATGGCATGCCTTTGCATGTCTGTCACAACTTGCACCTCCTGGACAACAGACTAAGGCTTCACAGGGGTTCTATGCATGTGGCCGTGGAGAGGTGCAAGATGTGCACAGGACGTGCATATCAACCAGAAGGCTTAATTACATGTCAGAATGCAACAGAAATCTGACAAGAAAACACTCTGCCAGCAAGCAACAAGGCGGAGCAGCACTTACTGACTTGGAGCCCCCCAACAAGGTTGCTCTGCAATCGTGCTTCCTTTCTGACTGGATGAGATAACGTCAAAAGACACAGCAGCGAAGACGGGAAGTGTCAAGCATGGCATGCCTTTGCATGTCTGTCACAACTTGCACCTCATCAACAACAGTCTGAGGCTTCACAGGGGCTCGATGCATGTGGCCGTGGAGAGCTCCAAGTGTTCAACAGAAAAGGCATACCTTGGGTCTATCTTAATACCTGTAACAGTGGATGATGATGGCTAATGAAGGCCTTGTTCAAAAGTAGTGATAATCGTTTACTGACCCAAGGCATATCAGTCGGGAAGCTTCAATTTCAGAACACTCAACAGCCGAGCAATCTGACAAGAAAACACTCTGCCAGTCTGCCAGCAAGCAAACCAGGCGGAGCGCCACTTAGTGACTTAGTGTCTCCCAACAAGAAAGGCTCTTGGCAAACAAAGGTTGCTCTGCAAACATGCTTCCTTAGAAAGAGGATGAGATCACATCAAAACACACAGCAGTGAAGACGGGAAGTGTCAAGCATGGCATGCCTTTGCATGTCTGTCACAACTTGCACCTCCTGGACAACAGACTAAGGCTTCACAGGGGTTCTATGCATGTGGCCGTGGAGAGGTGCAAGATGTGCACAGGACGTGCATATCAACCAGAAGGCTTAATTACATGTCAGAATGCAACAGAAATCTGACAAGAAAACACTCTGCCAGCAAGCAACAAGGCGGAGCAGCACTTACTGACTTGGAGCCCCCCAACAAGGTTGCTCTGCAATCGTGCTTCCTTTCTGACTGGATGAGATAACGTCAAAAGACACAGCAGCGAAGACGGGAAGTGTCAAGCATGGCATGCCTTTGCATGTCTGTCACAACTTGCACCTCATCAACAACAGTCTGAGGCTTCACAGGGGCTCGATGCATGTGGCCGTGGAGAGCTCCAAGTGTTCAACAGAAAAGGCATACCTTGGGTCTATCTTAATACCTGTAACAGTGGATGATGATGGCTAATGAAGGCCTTGTTCAAAAGTAGTGATAATCGTTTACTGACCCAAGGCATATCAGTCGGGAAGCTTCAATTTCAGAACACTCAACAGCCGAGCAATCTGACAAGAAAACACTCTGCCAGCAAGCAAAAATATGCGGGGCGCCACTTAGCAACTCAAGGTTGCTCTGCAAACATGCTTCCTTACACCTAACTTACTGTCCCCCAACAAGAAAGGCTCTTGGCAAACCAAAGTTGCTCTGCAAACATGCTTCCTTAGAGACTGGACGAGAACATGTCAAAACACACAACAGTGAAGACGGGAAGTATCAAGCGTGGCATGCCTTTGCAAGCCTGTCATCACTTGCACCTCCTGGGCAACAGTCTGAGGCTTCACGGGGCTCGATGCATGTGGCCGTGGAGAGGTGCAAGATGTGCACAGGACATGCATATCAACCGGAAGGCTTCCATGTCAGAACGCCTCAACAACAAGCAAACTGACAAGAACACACTCTGCCAGCAAGCAAACCAAACGGGGCGCCACTTGCTGACTTCGTGTCCGCGAACAAGAAAGGCTCTTGCTCTGCAATCATGCTTCCTTAGAAACTGGATGAGAGAACGTCAAAAGACACAGCAGTGAAGACTGGAAGTGTCAAGCATGGCATGGCTTCACAAGCCTTTGGTAACTTGCACCTGCTGGACAACAGACTGAGGCTTCACAGCGGTTCAATGCATGTGGCTGTGGAGAGCTCCAAGTGTTCAACAGGAAAGGCATATCAATCGGAAGGCTTCCATGTCAGAACGCCTCAACAGCAAAGAAACCTGACAAGTAAACACCCTGCCAGCAAGCAAAAAGGCGGGGCACCACTTACTGACTTAGTGACTTCGTGTCCCCCAACAAGAAAGGCTCTTGGCAAACCAAGGTTGCTCTGCAATCGTGCTTCCTTTCAGACTGGATGAGATAACGTCAAAAGACACAGCAGTGAAGACGGGAAGTGTCAAGCATGGCATGCCTTTGCAACTCTGTCATAACTTGCACCTCCTGGACAACAGACTGAGGCTTCACAGCGGTTCGATGTATGTGGCTGTGGAGAGCTCCAAGTTTTCAACAGGAAAGGGATATCTATTGGGAAACGTCAATTTCAGAACGCCTCAACGGCAAAGGAATCTGACAAGAAAACACTCTGCCAGCAAGCAAAACAGCGGGGCGCAACTTAGCAAACCAAGGTTGCTCTGCAAACATGCTTCCTTAAGACTGGATGAGATAATGTAAAAACACACAGCAGTGAACACGGGAAGTGTCAAACATGGCATGCCTTTGCAAGTCTGTCAGAACTTGCACCTCCTAGACAACAGACTGAGGCTTCACAGGGGCTCGATGCATGTGGCCGTGGAGAGGTGCAAGATGTGCACAGGACATGCATATCAACCGGAAGGCTTCTATGTCAGAACGCCTCAACAGCAAAGCAATCTGACAAGAACACGCTCTGCCAGCAAGCAAACCAGGCGGGGCGCCACTTACTGACTTCGTGTCCGCGAACAAGAAAGGCTCTTGGCAAACCAAGGTTGCTCTGCAATCGTGCTTCCTTTCAGACTGGATGAGATAACGTCAAAAGACACAGCAGTGAAGACGGGAAGTGTCAAGCAAGGCATGCCTTCGCAAGTCTGTCATAACTTACGCCTCCTGGACAACAGACTGAGGCTTCACAGCAGTTCGATGCATGTGGCTGTGGAGAGCTCCAAGATTTCAACAGGAAAGGCATATCAACCGGAAGGCTTCCATGTCAGAACGCCTGAACAGCAAAGCAATCTGACAAGAAAACACTCTGCCAGCGAGCAAACCAGGCGGGGCGCCACTTGCTGACTTCGTGTCCGCGAACAAGAAAGGCTCTTGGCAAACCCAAGACGCTCGGCAATCATGCTTGCTTTCAGACTGGATTAGATAACGTCAAAACGCACAGCAGTGAAGACGGGAAGTATCAAGCAAGGCATGCCTTTGCAAGCCTGTCGTAACTTGCACCTCCTGGACAACAGACTGAGGCTCCACAGCAGTTCGATGCATGTGGCTGTGGAGAGCTCCAAGTGTTCAACAGGAAAGGCATAATTATCAATCGGAAGGCGTCCATGTCTGAACGCCTCAACAGCAAAGCGTCTGAAAAGAAAACACTCGGCCAGCAAGCAACCAGGCGGGGCGCCACTTACTGACTTGGTGTCCCCCAACAAGAAAGGCTCTTGGCAAACCAAGGTTGCTCTGCAAACATGCTTCCTTAGAGACTGATGAGATAACGTCAAAACACACAGCAGTGAAGACGGGAAGTGTCAAACATGGCATGCCTTTGCAACTCTGTCATAACTTGAACCTCCTGGACAACAGACTGAGGCTTCACAGCGGTTCTATGTATGTGGCTGTGGAGAGCTCCAAGTGTTCAACAGGAAAGGGATATCAATTGGGAAACTTCAATTTCAGAACGCCTCAACAGCAAAGCAATCTGACAAGAAAACACGCTGCCAGCAAGCAAATCAGGCGGGGCGCCACTTACTGACTTCGTTTCCGCGAACAAGAAAGGCTCTTGGCAAACCAAGGTTGCTCTGCAATCGTGCTTCCTTTCAGACTGGATGAGATAACGTCAAAAGACACAGCAGCAAAGACGGGAAGTGTCAAGCATGGCATGCCTTCGCAAGTCGGTCATAACTTACGCCTCCTGGACAACAGACTGAGGCTTCACAGCAGTTCGATGCATGTGGCTGTGGAGAGCTCCAAGTGTTCAACAGGAAAGGCATAATTATCAACCGGAAGGCTTCCATGTCAGAACGCCTCAACAGCAAGGCAATCTGACAAGAAAACACTCTGCCAGCAAGCAAAAAAAATGGGGAGCTACTTAGCAGACCAAGGTTGCTCTGCAAACATGCTTCCTTAGAGCTGACTTAGTGTCCCGCAACAAGAAAGGCTCTTGGAAAACCAACGTTGCTCTGCAAACATACTTCGTTAGAGACCGGATTAAATAACGGCACACACACACACACAGCAGTGAAGACGGGAAGCGTCAAACATGGCATGCCTTTGCAACTCTGTCATAACTTGCACCTCCTGGACAACAGACTGAGGCTTCACAGCAGTTCGATGCATGTGGCTGTGGAGAGCTCCAAGTTTCAACAGGAAAGGCACATTAACCGGAAGGCTTCCATGTCAGAACGCCTCAACAGCAAAGCAATCTGACAAGAAAACACTCTGCCAGCAAGCAAACCAGGCTGGGTACCACTTACTGACTCCGTGTCCGCGAACAAGAAAGGCTCTTGACAAACCAAGGTTGCTCTGCAATCGTGCTTCCTTTCAAACTGGATGAGATAACGTCAAAAGACACAGCAGTGAAGACGGGAAGTGTCAAGCATGGCATGCCTTTGCAAGTCTGTCATAACTTACGCCTCCTGGACAACAGACTGAGGCTTCACAGCAGTTCGATGCATGTGGCTGTGGAGAGCTCCAAGTTTTCAACAGGAAAGGCATATCAACCGGAAGGCTTCCATGTCAGAACGCCTCAACAGCAAAGCAATCTGACAAGAAAACACTCTGCCAGCAAGCAAACCAGGCGGGGCGCCACTTACTGACTTCGTGTCCACGAACAAGAAAGGCTCTTGGCAAAACAAGGTTGCTGTGCAATCATGCTTCCTTTCAGACTGGATGAGCTAACGTCAAAACGCACAGCAGTGAAGACGGGAAGTGTCAACCAAGGCATGCCTTTGCAAGCCTGTCGTAACTTGCACCTCCTGGACAACAGACTGAGGCTCCACAGCAGTTCGATGCATGTGGCTGTGGAGAGCTCCAAGTGTTCAACAGGAAAGGCATAATTATCAATCGGAAGGCGTCCATGTCTGAACGCCTCAACAGCAAAGCGTCTGAAAAGAAAACACTCGGCCAGCAAGCAACCAGGCGGGGCGCCACTTACTGACTTGGTGTCCCCCAACAAGAAAGGCTCTTGGCAAAACAAGGTTGCTCTGCAATCATGCTTCCTTTCAGACTGGATGAGCTAACGTCAAAAGACACAGCAGTGAAGACGGGAAGTGTCAAGCATGGCATGCCTTTGCAAGCCTGTCGTAACTTGCACCTCCTAGACAACAGACTGAGGCTTCACAGGGGTTCGATGCATGTGGCCGTGAAGAGGTGCAAGACGTGCACAGGACGTGCATATCAACCGGAGGGCTTCCATGTCAGAACGCCTCAACAGCAAGGCAATCTGACAAGAAAACACTCGGCCAGCAAGCAACCAGGCGGGGCACCACTTACTGACTTCGTGTCCCCCAACAAGAAACTCTTGGCCAACCAAAGATGCTCCGCAATCATGCTTCCTCAGAAACTGGATGAGATAACGTCAAAACACACAGCAGTGAAGACGGGAAGTGTCAAGCATGGCATGCCTTTGCAAGCCTGTCGTAACTTGCACCTCCTGGACAACAGACTGAGGCTCCACAGCAGTTCGATGCATGTGGCTGTGGAGAGCTCCAAGTGTTCAACAGGAAAGGCATAATTATCAATCGGAAGGCGTCCATGTCTGAACGCCTCAACAGCAAAGCGTCTGAAAAGAAAACACTCGGCCAGCAAGCAAACCAGGCGGGGCGCCACTTACTGACTTGGTGTCCCCCAACAAGAAAGGCTCTTGGCAAAACAAGGTTGCTCTGCAATCAAGCTTCCTTTCAGACTGGATGAGCTAACGTCAAAAGACACAGCAGTGAAGACGGGAAGTGTCAAGCATGGCATGCCTTTGCAAGCATGTCGTAACTTGCACCTCCTAGACAACAGACTGAGGCTTCACAGGGGTTCGATGCATGTGGCCGTGAAGAGGTGCAAGACGTGCACAGGACGTGCATATCAACCGGAAGGCTTCCATGTCAGAACGCCTCAACAGCAAGGCAATCTGACAAGAAAACACTCGGCCAGCAAGCAACCAGGCGGGGCGCCACTTACTGACTTCGTGTCCCCCAACAAGAAACTCTTGGCCAACCAAAGTTGCTCCGCAATCATGCTTCCTCAGAAACTGGATGAGATAACGTCAAAACACACAGCAGTGAAGACGGGAAGTGTCAAGCATGGCATGCCTTTGCAAGCCTGTCATAACTTGCACCTCGTGGACGACAGACTGAGGCTTCACAGCAGTTCGATGTTAGTAGAATAGGTTTTTGCAAAACCCTTTCTGTGCACTGCCCTTCCGTTTGCCTCTGATTGGTCTTCTGGTCCGAACGGGGGAAAACTTGCAGAGAGTTCCAAAGGAACTTTTCACATTCATGAACATGTTCTCCGTTTCAGGACTGGCAAGCTTTCGGTAGCCGAAAACAAAGTGTCTTGAAGGATGATGGCCAATCCTGGTAGTTGTTGTTGCTGGTCGCAACATACTCAAACAAATGTCAGCATGAAACAATGAAAAGAACTCTGCAAAGAAAAGGAAAGACACGATATAGTATGAAGAGAAACAATACTATGCCGTCTTCGCACATAGTACCTGATCATGAATAAACAACTTTCACTCCCTCGAGAGAGATGAATTTGCCACTCATCCTTTACCTTCAATATGGCTTCAATTTGGAAGGTCCAAGGAATTTCCAACTCAATTGAAGCAGTTAGATCTTTGGGCCCAACAGGTAGGCGCTTCAAGGGCACTGTCATTGCGGCACTGTCTTCAACTACAGCTTGTTCTATAGAAGATGCATTAGGAACCACGTGAGCCTGCAGGTGTACTGTCAGCGGTTCTTAGGCAACGAATGGTGCTGCAGTCGGATAAATGCTGAGATGTCGCCAGTCTGCTTGCTGCTGCAGAACCAGCATGAACCCCCAACCTTTGACATGTGAATGGAAGGCGCAAACTGATCCTTCTCACAAACCAAAGTTGTGTCCTCTGACTCAAAGAATTGGATCGGACACCCGGAATGGAGAATTTGACCACACATGTCCTTTGCAACCTTAAGAATGCGTTGCAATGCAATGTTCCGCAAACGGGCCCAGCGGACATCAATGTGGAGTCGGGCAGAATCTCAAGAACTACGCACCATCTTCTCGGTGCGGCCAATAGTGAACGAAGCGCACATGGAAGAGGCGTGCATACGGGTATAACATGCGTAAGAAGAGACAGCCCGTGTCGCGTCTTCTGGCATGCACAAAATGATGTACATGAATTGGAGGCCATCGCTCTTAGGTTGGAGGCTATCACTTTTAGGTTGGAGGCTATCGCCTGGGAATCAAGTCTCGCGAAGAACAAACAGGTCTCCTGCACACGTATCGAGTCTGGAAGCGTATCGAATACTTTGAATGCTTTGGTCTTCTGGTCCGAATGGGGGAAAACTTGCAGAGAGTTCCAAAGGAACTCTTCACATTCATGAACATGTTCTCCGTTTCAGGACTGGCAAGCTTTCGGTAGCCGAAAACAAAGTGTCTTGAAGGATGATGGCCAATCCTGGTAGTTGTTGTTGTTGGTCGCAACATAAACAAATGTCAGCATGAAACAATGAAAAGAACTCTCAGAAAAAAGAATATCATATGAAGAAGAGAAACAATGATATGTTGTCTCCAATGAAAAAACAATACATATAATTATGCCCGGCTTTGTGGAGAACTTTCCTTCAAGGGGCTGGGCAAAATCTCCACATAAAAGAAGTCTGCAAAAACTTGCAATTCAGTCTCACTACTCAAACGGTGGTATTCTGACCGGTGCAGCACTTGATATCAGCATCCAACACCTTGTCAGTCTGATCTGCAAACATCCAAACGTATTGCAAGAAGGAATGCAATCATATGCGCACAATTTTGGCAGCAAACATGTTTCTCTTATATTATGGCCATAGCAATCTCATGATTAGGCCACGGGCCATGTTGCATTGGTTCGCCTTTGTTCGTCGTGATACTAGCAAGCATGTGATGGAGCAAAACAAAAGAAACAACGCCCAAACAAAATTGTGTTGTGGAAATCAATGATTCAAGCAGACTACATATTCTTGCAGACCGGTGTCATTGTATCCAAAACAACAAAGTGTTCCCAACGATGCGCGGTGATTGATTTCAGCATCCATCACCTTGGATTTGCGAGTCGCATGGGACCCTGGACCCTTGGAGAAAAAGAACACCAATCAAGTGTGACAACAAAATGGCCTGCAACCTAATAGCGATGACCTCCAACCTACTGATCAAATGCGACAACAAAATGGCTATGTGTCAAATCTGAAAGCCTGGTAAATGGACATTATAACTGACCCCTGTCCTTTCTTGAGCTACATCAAATGTTTCTGATCAGAAATGCAAGCATTGATGCCACATATGACCTTGTCAAGTGGCCGCCACAGCCGCTAAAGGCTTTGATTGGCATTTCTTTGATTGGACCATGTTGCTTTGATTCGCCTTCGCTAGTCCTTATTGAAACGACAGTCTAGCCAACATAAACGGGAAGCAAAACAATGAGGCAACAAATACATTCCTCTGTTTTTGTATATGTAATATGAACCTATGCAACGCCTCACATGCACATACCCGAAACAAGCGTGCAGCCAGGTGTCCCTCCATCTGCTAGCAAGTCCGGTTGTTTCTATGTGTGCGGCTCTTGATTTCAGCATTTAACACCTTGAATTCTGCTCCATCATTGCTTTTAGTGAAACAAACCTCACAAGAAACATCCAACAAGCAATGACACCACCTTGACCTTGTATCATTTCTCTTGCCAAAACTGTAAAAGCTTCACCGAAAGCAGCCAACAGCTGTCGAAAACATATCTTTCAACATGTGCCATCTATCAATTGACTCTCATTGACAGCGTGTTTGACACGTCGCAGCTTTTCGAAGCGTCAGCGTCAAACAGTGCGAACCGGATGGGCTGACTTGGCACGGTGGATGTGTGGTTCATCACATGGGCGCAGCCGCCAAGGAGATTCGGCCTTGGATTATATTTTGGATATCGGTTCAGCCGGTTTTGCAGAACTCTTGGTGGGGTCAAATTTCTGCTGAGCGAACCGGAGTTTCCCTGCTTAGTTGCTTTACTATTGATCTATTTGAGACATTTTGAGACAACGAAACCATGGTAAAGTGGTGTGTTGCGATGCAATTGATTGAACCAACAAAAAAACCGGCAGCACCGTAAGACTTTGAGGGCTGAGCAGGGATCATGCCAAAGCCATATTTGGACCCAAATTCCTCGGCAAGGCCGTTGACGCAACTATATACAAAATCCGCAAACTCACACTGTTCTAGCTCAAAACTTTGGCCCAAAAATGCCGGTCAATACTACAAGGATCGGATCCAGATGCATGTGTTGGCTGAACGAAGTCCAAAACACAAAGATTGGCCAACTCTGTGCTCTCAAGACATGTCCTTGGCAATGCAGTGGTGCCGATGTACATCGTAAACCTGAAGAAAAGGACCAGCCCAAACGCTCCTGGACCCACATATGAAGGGACCGGACCCGAATCCTTTGGAGGGGTCTGGGGTCTCAAACCCCTAGGTTTTGAGGGACCAAGGATGTTTGGAGCGTCTGGGAGTAACCATAAAATGAAATCAGCTCCAAAGAACTTTAAGGATGAGTATGAATATCGCTCCAATCCTCAGCCACAAACCCATGTACTATTATTGTTTCAGTTTCAACTACAAAAATATTCGCATCTACAATAATTGCGGCCACTGCATGGAACGTCATGGAGGTTCCAAAACTGAGGGCCTTGCGTTCACATCTTCTGTGATCTTCTGTGGATAAAAACAACTGCATACACAGGCCGCATCTGCCTTGGCCGGAAAACATTACAACAAACAACATGCTGAACCCTTTGAACATGGTAAAAAAATCAGAAACAAGAGTTTGTAAATTCAGAACCAAGTCAGATGAAATGCCGCATGGATGCCCTGGAGTAGACGTGCCGCCAAAGGATCCCACATGATTGCAAAAATCACGGCGATAGTCTGAGTTCACCCGGACCCAGTCATCAAACCGGCGAGTTTGAGTGGCATAAGGGGCATAGTGTGAGCCAAATGTGTCAAGGCCAAAAGGTTCATTTGAATACAAAAATGCTGAAACCCATGCAGGGTGAAAAACACAAAAAAACCGGAAGACGAACCACAACAAAAACTGTTTTTCTCAAACGAAACAAAGAACACGAAATGATTCCACTGCGTAATACTGATCGGAACACTCAGTGTCAACAAGACATCGTTTCTCTCGCGTCAGAAGCACGCGATCCTCAAAAAGCAACTGGAAACAAACGGGCTATGTACCCACACCAATGTTTGTAGCGCATCACAAATTCAAAGCTGGACAATTTGGGATCGCCTTTTCAGAAACATTTTCAAGCTGCCGCTGCACACGTCATGGTCTACATCATGTGTGGTTTTCTGCTTTCCTGCCACCATGGGAACATGGCCCTGGCAACATTCATGCCTCTCGCGAAATTAGACACGCACTTGGGCTGCGGAGGGTCGCGAAATTGCAAACGCTTTCCTCCACCGCGCTCTCGCGTCTCACTGTGGCGTTGCGCATTTTGGAATTTGGTGGTGACTTTTCGTGGCGGGCGTGAGCTCTGGACCTGTGGTTTGTTTAAATTGAAGGACATTTCTTGCGAAAGCTTCGTTTTGAATCTCGAATTTGTCTTTCGACATGTGTTTGTTACAAAACGTTGCGCCCTGCACTGTAAATGTTTCATTGTTTTGTTAAGCAATTACTTTTAACTTTT